>JAVRXN010000011.1:15544239-15776739 GCA_033556935.1 Timema podura
ACTGCGAATCCTCCTCAAACTCATTGTTCTAGATCATTACCTAAATATGGGATAGCTTATAGTAGATTAATAATAACTGTTGCTCTTCAAAATGATATCTGTCCTCATGGGAGAATATGTCCTACCCTGCTTGACCAGATTTGTAACCAGCCTCGTGTTATTGTGACTTATAGGTCCCAACTTCGATTCCCAGCTGGTACTTTTTGTTTCCTCAAAACAGGAATAGTTCCCAGGTTACCAGGATTTGGTTGATTCGGCTTAAGTTTGGTTAAGATCTTAACTGTCTCACCCCCACAAATTTCACTATCATCATCTCCTAAACTCATTGAGACAGAAATAGCTTAAACGAAAAAAATGTACGATTAGTACTTATAGTCGGGAATCCCCTGGGCAATGGTACATGAGTATCAGCTAATATTCCCCAAATTGAGCTTCAGATTGATGTAGTAGTGCAGACACGCAATTATTATTATTATTATTACCACTAATATAATATATTACTGATACCTCAGTAGCTCGCTACAATACCAGTCTAATATTACAAGTAATGAATGTAATCTAAAATTACCAATATTCTACTATCCGTAGTTGAAACTATTAGAATACACCAATAATCTTCAAAGATAGCACGTCGTTTAATTTTTACCAATTTGAAAGTTATCTTGACTTTCTCTTTGTGTCCAAATAGTGCACACTCAGCCATTCATTTGGTTACAGTATATATATATATATATAAAGTTATACCTATATATATATATATATATATATATATATATAAAGTTATACCTTATATATATATATATATATATATATATATAGGTATAACTTTATTATATCAAGTCCCAAGCCTGGTCTTTATATTATATTACTTGTTTATGTGGTGTTTTACTAATCATCTAGTTAGGCTATTATCTTTTAATGAAACTAATGGCGTAGGGATGATAATTACAATTCAAATTTATAGAAAACATACTCGCGTTTGCATGGGAAAGTGGGAAGACATTTAGTAAAAAAAAAACCCACCTTACACCCAGCTTGGGTTCAAACCCCGATATCCCCAACGCTAGTAAGTAAGACTAAATGCATATGACGTTTATTTCTACGTGCCCACCGATGCAGGTAATATCCAGGTCTTAAAACGTGGCCTATGCATTTGACAGGTCTTCAGGGATATTTAATATAGCTGTAATTAATATGTTTTAAGATTTTATCATTATATTTATTATAGCTATTCCTAATCTTTATTGAAAATGTCACATACCCCTCTACTTCCACATCTATGTATCCCGCTCTCTAAATATATATGCATGGCTATATATAAGGCCTACATTAGGTTTATCATGTGGTGGTTATTTAATGGTATACTATTAGGGTAATGCAAGAGAGTAAGAAAGAGTTGACATTAAACAGTACAATGCATATGTTAAAATATTATACAGACTTAGATAATGCTTGATAATATAGATAAATGAATGCTAAAATTGAATATAATGAAAATGAAGATTAATAAGTTAAAACATATTTAGTTAAAGTCAAAGCATAAAAAGAATACAATGATATGAGTAAAAATTAAGTAAATAAAGTGATGTCATATAACCGTAATTTCACGAGAATGAAAAAGTTAATGTACACAATAGTAGATTAAATAACAGACGTTATTGACCAGAAACAACCTTATAATTAAATTTTAATAAAGTATAAATTGTAGTTGAGTAAAAATTAATTTAATTTGAAGTCAAAGCATAAAAAGAACATACATTGATATGAGTAAAATTAAGTAAATAAAGTGTTTCATATAGCCTTATTTATAAGAATGAAGAATTAGGCCAATCTACAATATTAATAAAGACCTGTTTAATGTCCAGTAAAGTCTAAATTTAAATTTACAAACTATTTTAAATGTGGTCGTCAAAATACGAATTACCCACATAGTTATTTTTAACTTTGGAAGCGTAGAGTTTCAAGCAGTTTTGATTCTTAAATGTAAAATAGAATATAATCAAGTCATTGAAAAGACTAATGCAGAGTGTAAAAACAAACACAATTAGAAATGCAATTAAATTTGTAAATTCTATTTTATCATATTTATTTGATCACCCTTTGAAAAAGTTTTTGAAAATAATCAACATGAATGTTATTTTCAAGTAGAGGAAATTGCTGTTTGACATTAAATAGAAAGAATACAATAAAACGATTAAAATTAAATAGAAGTTGTAATTGGGTACATGTACTTAATTATTCAAAATTAGATACATCGTAAAACAAAACTAATTAAGGATTGACTTCCCGTTATCTTTTAGGTTTTTTGTTAATGATGTTTCTTCATTTCCTTTAAAGTTTTGGGTTCTTAAAGTGGACGCACCATTAACATCTACAATAATCAACATGATCAACCTTTCATAATACAATAAAATAACCAGACTTTAATAGATATTACTTGTTGGAAAAATATAGGATGGTCTTGTAAGTGAATGCAGACTATGTTTACGGAAGTAGACTGGTAAGGAACTTTTAGTGGACATTACGCTAACAACAATTGTAAAATCAAGAAGTAGTGGTGTACATAACTTAGTTAGCTAAAGAATAAATAACTGACATGGTTAGATTGGGCCATTAAATATTTAAGGAACTATTTAAACTAGCAATACCATTGCTAGAATAAAAATTAGAAAAAGAAAACATTCGAGAAATACAGCTATTACTCGGTCAGTAAGTTGTTGACATCTCGATCTGCTTTCATGGAATTTAAAACTCGATTATACAAAACAATAATTTTACTGGTGGTTAGCTCTGGGTGTGAAACGTGATATCTTAATTTATATACGGAAACAAATTTAGGGTGCTCAACAATAAAGTGCTTAGGAATATATTAGGTCCAAGGAGTGACGGGGATATTAGGGAGTGGAGGAGGTTACCAAATGATGAGATGTATATCCTGTACTTCTCTCAAGACATTGTTAGGATAATCAAGTCTTGTAGATTACAGTAGGCAGGACTTCTAGCGTGAATGGAAGACTCTAGAGCCTTGTTCAAAGTAGTGACTGGCAAATCCAATTGGGAGATACCATTGGGAAGATCTGGACACAAATGAGTGGATAACATTAGAATGGAGCTGAAAGAAATAGGGTGTAATGAGGTGGACTGGATATAACTTTCTAGAGATATAGATAAGGTTTAATGAGGTGGACAGGATATAACTTGCTCAAGGTAAGGATAGGGTGTGATGAGGTGGACAGGAAATAACTAGCTCAAGATAAGGATAAGGTGTAATGAGGTGGACTGGAAAGAACTAGCTCAAGATAAGGATAAGGTGTAATGAGTGCTTGGAAATATTGTCAAGGTAAGGATATTAGAGGTGGACGAGAGTTACCAAAAGGGTGAAGTTAATAGCGTGGACTGCTCTCAAGGACATTGTTGAGGTAATGCAAGTCTCGTAGAAGGTAAGGGTACATCAGTGGATGGAAGACTCTAGAAACTATGTTAATAGAGTGACTGGACAAATTGCTCAATGGGTGAGATACCATTTGGAAGATACTAGGCACAGATAAGGTGGTAGTAAGATTAGAATGAGCTCAAGAAAATAAGGTGTAATTGAGGTGGACTGGATAGAACTTAGCTCAATATAAGGTGTAATGGGTACAATGAATAACTTGCTCAAGAATGTATAGGGTGTAATGAGGTGGACTGGATAGAACTAGCTCAATATAAGGTGTAATAAGGGGTACAAAGTATAACTTGCTCAAGACAGTGTTAGGGTGTAATGAGGTGGACTGGATCATGGGTGATAGCAGAAATTTTTCCGGGATGGTGGTGGGGCAAAATATATTCTCCTCCACACCACACACACACACACACACGCCGCGCACACGCGCGCGCGCACCTGGAAAAACTTATGCTGGGCACTGGCATCATTATTGCACTGTAAAGACACTAAAAATACAGCAGCACTCGATATCCTTTGTTTCTCTTTTATCAGACAAGAAGATTATGAGAATGTCGACAGTTGTTTAAAATATAATGACAGATTTTATTCGAAAATTCGTCTAGTGGATGTAGTGATCGGTGATCATGTACCAATGATTGTAAATCTGATAGTTGTTAAATGTTGGAAGAAAAAAATATGTTCTAAAGCAAACTATAAGATAAAAAAATGTTAACAATATTTTCTTGTCAAAGAAAACATAGCTGGGGAGAGGAGTGCCCTCCCTTTTAGCACGTTACTGTGGGCGTCCATGGACTGGATAGAACTGGCTCAAGATAGGGATAGGGTGCAATGCGATAACTTGATATAACCAGGTCAAGATAGGGATAGGGTGTAATGGATAGACTGATATAACCAGGTCAAGATAGGGATAGGGTGTAATGCGATAGACTTGATATAACCAGGTCAAGATAGGGATAGGTGTTAATGAGATAGACTGAATATAACCAGGTCAAGATAGGGATAGGGTGTAATGCGATATACTGATATAACCAGGTCAAGATAGGGATAGGGTGTAATGCGATAGACTGATATAACCAGGTCAAGATAGGGATAGGGTGTAATGAGATAGACTGGATATAACCAGGTCGAGATAGGGATAGGGTGTAATGAGATAGACTTGATATAACCAGGTCAAGATAGGGATAGGGTGTAATGAGATAGACTGGATATAACCAGGTCAAGATATGGATAGGGTGTAATGTGATAGACTTGATATAACCAGGTCAAGATAGGGATAGGGTGTAATGAGATAGACTGGATATAACCAGGTCAAGATATGGATAGATTGTGTACTTTTTAAGTTGCGACAATGAACTCCCAAGTTTCTAATGCCATAGAGTAAGTGATTCTCGTGTAAAGTGTATTCTTTACTCAATGAGCCTTAAAAATAAAAACGTAAATGTGTAATTTACTCCCTGGTGCCATGGTTAAACTCGATATCTCTATATAATTATCCAGATCAGTGGTTCCCAAAATGTGGTACGTATACCACCAGTGGTACGTACATTATTCCCAGTGCTACGCCTTAAGAAGCAGACAAAACAAGAAATTAAAGTCGGAAAAAAAATAGGGCCTCATCAAATCTTATAAATATAATACGATTAAATTTAACTGAAAGTAAAACAGATTAAAAAGTGGTTAGAAGGGTGCCAACACTGATTCTAGCTCAAACGGCCATACAAAATATAACGAAATAGTAAATATTCAGCATTATCTGGGTGATACTCCAAATTACGGAAATTGTTGGTGTGGTACGCCATTCAAAAAGTTTGTGAACCACCGCTGTAGATGAATTATGGTCATGTTTGTTGGAGCTGTAAGCATTACCAGCGCTTCTAGTGTCACAACCCGATAACTGAGGAATATGCAATAGGTAGAGATAGGGTAAAATAGCATTAATTTTCAGTTTTTTTAGCATTAATTATTGGAAATTTAGCGTTTTGTGGCATAATTTAGCATTTTTTTAGCAAAATAGGTAAAAATGTCTTTCGTCAATGTTTTAGGGCCTATACAAAGGATTTATGATAAAATTTATGTATGCATTAATACGAAGGGTATTTTAACCTTCATTTGCAATTATTTTCATGTGAGAGATTATCAATTATAAATAATTAATATTAAATTAATAAGGAAAGGAAACTGGAAGATTGTGTCAAACACAAACAGAAGAATGCAGAATTATTTTCAATTGGCATAATTTATTTTACACCTATGAGTAACGTCAAAAAATCATTGTAGCCTACAGTACAAAAATAAAAATAGTTTAGTAGATAGCTGGTATCGTAAATAGTTGGTGTCGTTGAATCAGTTCAAACAAATGAGCAAGTCAAAGATAGTAAATTTTGGCAAATAAATTCTCAGCATTTTATTTAAATGCACAGCATTTTCAGGGAATTCGCGTCTATCTCGCTAAATAGAATAATTTAGCTAAAATACTCTCAAAATCACGTTTTTCACGTTAATTCGCGAAGTAAAAATCGCTTTTAACACTTTCAAATGTCATGAAACGCAAAGAAAACTTATAAATACCCTATTTTCGACCCCCCTTTTTTTCGCGTTTTTCGCAAAAGCGAATTTACCCTATCTCTAGCAATAGGCAATATGAGTGTGCGAAGGACACTTTTTAAATGCGAAGCGAAGTTGAAGTGAATCTTGAAACTTGCGAAGAAAAGTCGAAGTCAAAGTTGAAAATCACATTTTCTCACTTCCATTCCATCTCACCTTAATTTTATTTTATCTTTAGGGTGTAGAAGGATACATAGGGACACTCGGTTATTAAATACGACTTTTTGTTCAAGCATAGCTCCTCAGTGAAGTCAGGAAACTTATTGTAAATATCAATTATCTTACAAGATTAATGACAGAAGGCTCCCACATGCAAACGACTCGTTTCCAGTCGACCGAGGTAAAGTTCGGCCGGCGACCGCGTGTTTTGGAACATCCCAAGAGCACGGTGCACGCCCGTGGACAGACGCCGCCTGTTTAGGAGGCAGTAGCAGCGTCTCGTGACGTCACAAGACGGAAATACCCTCCGAGTGATCTCTCTCCTTGTCTCTTTGGGAGGAGCTTTGCGTGTTCTGGATTTCAATGATTACGTTTGTGAGCGCGGTGATATGTGTATTGAAGTCTTCTCTGACGTGTCCAATGAAAATACTTTACTACACCCCCGTGTTAGAATGGTCAAAGGGAGCCAACTTTAGCTCTAGGTGACCCTCGTTCGAATCCAAGGAGTACTAAAATATTGGATATTTTGCTACATTCGAAGGTTTATTGACATTTCTCACCTCATCTTAATACCTGCTTGGACTATGCACACAGATTAATTACGATTATGAATTAAGAAGGAGGGTAGAAGCTTGGAGTAAATGTACCCAGATTTGCGAGGGGAAGAAGGGGAAACAAGGTTAAAACACTTTAAATATATCTGAGTGGGATTCGATCCATGTTCTTTGTGTCACCGGCAATTCGGTCAGACACCAGAGTAGCGAATTAGACCAATAATCAATTATAGATGACTGGTTGGTTATTAAAATATTATTTACATTACGTTTGTATGTATAATATTAAGTTTGTATTATTATGTTAATCTATTTTTAATTTATGTTATTTTATGATTAGAAAATATGTATTTAAACTCTTTTGAAATTTTAAAAAGAAATAATGTTCTGTGTTTGGTATTTAATTCAGTTTTATAAAATCAACTTTATGTATTTAATCAGAATATGTTTGTGAATAAACAAGTTACAGAATAATAAAATATCTTATTAATCTAACGTAACATCTATAATTAAATATGTTACAAATTCTTGAAACAAGCCAATTTCCAAGGTGGAATTCGAGTCACTAAGCATAATTTGTATTAGCACCTGACACAAAAGTAATTTTAAACAGTTAATCACGTGTGTAGGTGTTTAGGAGCGTTATAATACTTTATCTGGACCCAAAAAAGAGAGGAACGAGATTTTTTTGAGGGATGTGTTGCTAAATGATTCAAGAATAACGTATATATAATGTAAATTTAATAACTTTTTTGAATATCAAGGCAAAAGTAAAGTTAAAAAGGTTTTGGGAAGAGTAAATACTTATATGATGGCTCACTGTGATCCATACTACAAAATAAAGATGGATTCTGTCCAATTGGCAACGGAATTTTAGCACCTTGCTTCTTATCGGACACCATCTGTTGAATGTTTTACAAGTTAGACAGCACCTGTTTCTGACTCTATGTCCACCTATAAGCCAGTCCCTGTTTCTAAATAAGAACCATCTGTTGACTGCTATGGAATACAACAAACTCACTGATTATGACTATGAGGGATTCCCTGTATCTAACTGAGCACCGGACAGTAGATATATAAAAGTTGGGAATGATAAGTCATGTGATCTATTAACACAAGATTATGTATGGCCACTTAACATGTGGGCACTTTTTGCCTTGACGTAAGCTTTACTGTTCCTCAGAGATATTATTTTATGCCACTGAAATATATTTGTTGACCAACAAAGCATAGGTACGACATTAGGAAAGGTATCACTCAGAATCGTACAACAGAATTTCTGAAATCTTCTAATGATTATACAATGAAATTATATTTGATCTATTTAAATAATAAAATTTGATAAAATGGTTTGTTGGATTGTTCCTCTGTAAACTTGACTAAAATGGAGTTGAAGATGGACTCACTTGTCGGCAAAGGAAATAACTTTTTGCTAGCATATATCCCAGACGACGCAAGACACTTAATTTCAATCACTCCACTCATAACAGTTGATAATAGATGGTTAATCAACCATGGACTTGTACCGATTGAAAACAATCAATTGTTTAATTAGTGGAAATTTTATTTATTAAATATAATGTGCTATTGTTAAATATTTAGATAATAAGAGAGGTTTTAGAGAAGCAAAGTTGGCAAAATTATTAATTGAAGATTATCATTAATGGAGTCAGATTATAAGATGTATTCATTGTTAACAATATTGTAATTTAGAAATCTATAAAATTAAATAAATACAGAATTAAATTTGATTGAATCATATTTTCTTTCGTGAGTGAATCCAATGGGCAAACAAAGTTTATGGATCAAAGTAAAAACCAGCATCCACTAACAGAGCAAACCAAAGTGGAAAAGAAGATAGAAAATAAAAATCCTTCTATTAATTTCGTGAACAAAAATAATAAAAACTCATTTATATTAGGTTCAAAATCTGAAAATATGGGTTTTCCATATTGAATTCACTATCAACCTATAGTTAGAGAGGAGATAAAATTCAACTATTTAGTCTCACAGCTTGACCCAAAGTTTGTAGGATATTATATATATTATAGGTTATTATAAAATCAGAAAGAGCCGATAAATATATTGCTGCAAAAGATAGACTTTTAGATATTTTCAAGAAAAGTGAAGACAAATGAATCAAGAGGTTAATTACCACTTTCAAACTTGGAGATCAAAAATTTAGAAAGGTCCTACGTCGAATGAAGTAAGTTTACTTATCAGTCAAGGATGTTTTCAAAAAATACTGCGAACATTATGGATTGACAAAATGCCCAATTACGTGAAAAATATACTTTTAAAATGTGAAGAAAATCTCAACTAAACAGCCAAAGTGGCAAATAAAATTGTTGGGATTAATCCGCATAATTAAATATATACCACTGCAGGAAATACCCAGCCAGAAATTAGTCAGGTGATCGTGGGACTCAAGAAACTGATTGAGGCGTTAGGGTTTAGAGACAAACAGAGAAGCAGAAGCCGTGGAAGGAGCCAGAGTGGAGGGAGATTTACTTAAGAAACAATACGACCTAAGAGGAAATTATTTTTCTATTTTAGATTCGGTAAGTAATGAAAGCCTGAAAAATTAAAGCCACTTTGCAAGTGGGTATAGGAAAACTTCAAGAAGCAGCAGAAGTAACGGCAACATCTGCTGTGGAAGATGATCGATAAAGCCGTAACTATCGTCTATTTGTCAAGAACAATACAATTGGTTGGCGATTTCTTGTGGATAGTGGAGCAGACCTTTCTATTATTTAATGTAGGAAAGACTTCAAACCCATTGGCAGTAGCTTTAAATTATATGCTGTGAATAGATTAATACATAAATTCCAACATTTGGATTACAAATTTTAACACTTGATCTCGGTTTTCGTCGACAGTTCCAATGGCCATTCATCGCGGCTACTTTGTCAGGAAGGGAATCATGGGGGCTGATTTCTTCAACAAGTTCAAATTAATAATATATTTCAAAAAGCTAATTGATGGGGTCACACACTCTGTGATAACGGTGAAGTCACTGTTATCACCCAGAAAGAAATATTGAGCCCAGTATTAAGATATGCAATTTCAGAAATATGTTACCATCCAACCCAAATTTTACCACACCGTCTTTGATACCAAATAATATAAAGCATGAAGTAAAATATATTCTAGCTGAAGGTTAACCCATGCGTTCCAGAGCCCAACATCTGTATCCGAAGAGTATCGAAGTTACAAAACAAGAATTCCAATTAATGATATATAACGAAATAATATGACCATCAAAATCATCGTGGACAAATCTTCTCCACATGGTCAATAAAAAGGATGGATCAGTTACCAGGGGTTCTTAATCTTTTCTAGTCTAGCATCCACTTCTAAGAATTTGTGTGCTACTACAGCACCCAATTACCCAAATTTAAATGTATGTTTAATTAAGTGATAATAAAATTAAATGTTACATTGTGTATTAAAATTTAATTATTTCAAACTAAATAACTAGTAATGCTATGTAAAACAATAAGTTCTTTTTTCGTGGCACTACTTATGAATAAAACAAACGTTACAAGATAACTAAGGTTAAATGTTTATAAACTTAAGTAATTAAACGTATTGTCAAAATTATAGAATATATTATGTAATAAAATAAATGTAAGACCCTTTTATTAAATATGTTTTGCCTGTTATCATTAAAATAAAATTAATGTTGTAGTATCCATAGTAACTAAAACGCCTCCAACCCCTCCTTAATTTAACACCCCCTGGGGGCTGTACCGCCCAGGTTGTGAAACAATGATTTAGACCATGTGATGACTATAGTTTTTATATAAGATTAAATAAGCAAACGTTTCCAGACTAATCTGAACTATCCATTAATTGTGGAAAGAGTCGATCTTTAGCCATTTGAAATGCATACTTTCTAAAGATCAATATTCTTTACTCATCATTTTGTAGGAAGGATGGGCAAAGGTGAGTAAAAGAATGTACAGGTTTATATGGATCTATGTAGAAAGTAACTGGAATGTTACATGTAGACTTCTAAACAACACAAAAAGTCCATGTGTAAATAATTATGTCCTTTGTTCGATTATTTTATTGCTACCGGTTCATATTTTATGTTCACTGTTGGTTGGTAGTCAGTACACCCCTGTTTGTGTAGAGAGAGTGGTAGATACGAATGTGGAGTGTGTATTGCCGGGCCCATTTCACCGTTGATATCTAAGGCATGTTGGACACCAAGCCCTACGGATACTACTAGCTGAAGTCAGTCCAGTGTGTCTCTTCAAAAGGCAGTGTGATCATGGATTGATCATTCCAATAGTAAAATGGCGGACACGCCTCTAATATATAGACTTGCTGAGTGTAATGCGGGGACAGCGAGATATCTGTAATCGGTTCATTCACTAAAAGGAGTGGGGAGGCTGGTCGAATATTCTGAACGTGATTTGTGGCTTCGGAGGAGCATGTTCTCACTCACACTTATGAGTACCCTGGTGACAATATCCAACGGATAGTAGCTGCAGAAAGCGTGAGACATCGACGTGCTTGGGAAATGGGAACAACTGTTTCGCCTGTATCACATTCACTGAATACAAGATCTTTCTGACTTTGACTTCCCAAGAGTACATAATTTCTACATATGTATAGTAGCGATCAGCACTTTGAATCATCTGTGTTGTTTATGGATGAGGCAGGCTTCACAAGGGAGGGTTTGTTCTATTTACACCACACCCACTACCGGGGTTCTGAGAATCCACACACCATTGCACAGTTATGTAACCATTAACAATTCAGTATTAACGTATGAGCAGAAATAGTTGGCAAAAATTTAGCCGGGCCTAACGTGTTACTTGGACGTTTAACAGTACAATCTCAATGTAACTTTATGCTACTACCATTTAATGTGCTACTTGCGGATGCCCAGTTAGATATGATCAGCCGTATGTGGTCCATGCATGCTGGAATGCCACCACATTTCAGTAGAGTGGCTAGAGCCTTTCTGGATGGACGGTTTCTGCAAAAGTGAATTGGCCAATCGCCTGGCCTGCAAGCTCCTCTGATTTCTCTCAATTGGACTATTACCTTAGGGAACATTTCCAAACCATTGTTTACTCAGTACCCACTAAAAACACTGTAATGTTACTCCAGTGTGTGTGTGGAACAAGGCTGCCAGCAGATACTTGACACAGCTGGGATGTTTAAATATATTAGACAGTCAATGATGTGACGTGTGCAGGCGTACATTAAGGTGCAAGCTGGCCATTTAGAGCAACTTTTATAAGTGACGTATCACTGGTAATATACAGACAGGGCTGCAGCTACACGAACAGTCGTGTTTCAAGTCGGGCTATTAATAATTCCAGAATAAATTTGGAAGTCTTTATCTCACGAGTCATCGAATATAAAATATATATTCATAGTTTTTATTATTATTTTGAGTTCTACTATCCTTACACCAGCTACTTCCCACTTAAATCCACGCACCCGAATATTTAAAATAAAATAACTAAACAAGGTTGCACAATATTATCTGCATAAATACATAAATTAATTTGTAAATTGTCAAAGACAAACCATTTGATTTAATACCTAGCTCCAGAACGTCTGATTAACTTCTCCACAAAGTATACATAATAATTTGATATTTTTCTAAGCTCCTGAGTGAATAATTCTCCAAGATAGGTTTACCCTGTATATATTTGAAAGAAAATGTTTGAGGATTAGTATCGACGATCTTACTTATCTTGAATAATTACACTCACCAGTTTTCTGTACATCCCTTCTAGAAAAAAATACTTGTATTGTTGATGTGGGTGATATCATCAATATTAAACTTTATAGGTGCGAAATCTTTTTAGAATTAAGATTAACTGAACCTAAAAAAACTATTATTAATAATGCCAAAAGTCTTTTTAAAAAAATACGAGTGTATGGTTCAATTCTACTCATCAAGTAAATAATCAATAATATCAACATATCAATACGTTTCTTTAGCGGAAAATATTGTCCATATCATGTTAATTAGGTTGTGATGAATCATTCCATGATGATATCCTTGCAGTTTTTTTATATCAAATAATGATTAATTCTCCTCCTCATCAGGGCTTCGAAATAAACGTTACGAAACTGTGTTTTAATTTCCATTGGTGGATATAGAATAGTAGGAAAATCCTTTTCCGTCGCTAGAAGAAAGATGTGCGCTATGGTTGTGGTGACGTTATTTATTTTCTTAGCATTTACATGTACAGACCAGGCACGATTATAATATGCATATATGATTATAAGAAGGTACTTTGTATTGTTTGTTAGATCTACAGTATATTAATCTCAGCCAGATCAGCCTTGAGACATTCATTCATTTCACATTACACTAACAAATATTCTGTTAAAACGTACTGATGGGTGACGAAGTTCACATGCGATCTCTTCTCTGACATACACGATTATGGAAATAATAGTGATGTCGAAAATACTGTTTAGAGTGATGTGTGGAATTCACGTAATTCTTAAATTATATAAATGATCTCGTTATCATGTGACTAAAGATCTTATCAGGATGAGGTGGGCCAGTGTCACGGCAGATCAACTAGCTAATTAGGGTCATCTTAATATTGAAGCATTTATTGCTATAAGTACAGTCAACAAGGCAACAAAGCAGTACTTACCAAATATCACCACCCAGGCTCAGCAAGAAATCAACAACACGTCCGGCCGCATCGGAACCCTCTCAACAAATGCCAGAGAGCTATCAAGAGTCCGGACACGCCCGCTAGAGTTCGCCACAATAGTACCAACCTAACAACTCCAAGAATATGAGAGACTTCCTTCTAGAAGGAAGTGGAAAAGGCTTCCAGAGAGATGTAGACGTTATTCATGGCTACGCACATTCCCCCCCCCCCTTCGTGGATCCACTCTCCCTAGTTCGTGAAGTTGCGCCGTATAAAAGACCGCCCAACCGGCTAAGGCTTCATCAGACCGTAAGACCCCGCCGAAGGGGTAAGGCCGGCAACACCAGGAAGCTACCGGGGGGCAACCCTAACCATTTAGGCGGTAGCTCTGGTGATGAGAGCGAAGTCGGAGGTGGCCTGGGCCAGGGTGCGCCAGCGCTGACTAAAGGGGAGAAGCGGCGGAAACCTAAGGGTAAGAACGTAAGCCGTGCCTCGCCTCAGCCTGGTACTAGTGGTTCTGGGCCGGCTCCCAAAGCCAAGGGGAAGATCCCTCCCATCATCTTGTGTGATGTGGAGGACTACTCCAAGGTGGCGAGGGCCATTCGAACCAAGGTTCGAGAGCCTGTGGAGGCAGTCAGGCAGCCGGGGGATCGAGTGCGCCTCCAGTGCGGGTCGGAGGAAGATTACCGCGCCCTCCAGAAGTTCTTGCCGAGCTTGGGGATCCAGCATTGGTCCTACGAGCTGGGTCGAGAGCGACTGGTCAGGGTCGTGGTGAAGGGACTCCTGACTCGGACAAGCCCTGACGACATCCAGGAAGAGCTGGCGGAGATGGGTTTCCCCGTGAAATCTGTCTCCCAGATGCTCTCCCAGTGGAAACGGGACCAGAGGACCGGAGAAAGGCAACGGTTGCCGAACTTCGTTGTCTCTCTGACTCCCGGGGAGCAAACCGCAAGACTGTACTCCATATCAGTCCTGTGCGGGCTCCGCGTCAAGGTGGAGAAGTACAAGTCTCCCGGAGGCCCGGTGCAGTGCAAGAACTGCTTCCGGTTTGGGCATGTGCGGAGGGATTGCCGCGCTAATCCTAGGTGTGGGTTCTGTGGTGGTGACCACGAGAGGGGCGGGTGCCCGGAGGAGAGACGATCTTCTCCGAAGTGCCTGCACTGCTCAGGAGCTCACTCCTCGGCTTGACGTGGGTGTCCCACGTACAAGTCCTTGCGGGCGGCAGGGACAGTACGGGCTTCCAAGGTTAGCGAAGGGAGGACGGATGGCCTTAGCGAAGGCCAGAAGCCCTCGGGGCACGTTGCGGTACGGAAGGTGACCGTGACTCCAGCTCCAAAGCCAAAGCCGCTGGTGCAATCTTTCGCCAGTGCGCTGTCAGGGAGACCAACCCCTCCATCCCAGGCCGAGGCACCTGCCAAAGCCACTCTACCTGAACCGGTCGCATCCGGTTCATCCCTATCGGTCGAGGACCCGTCCAAGACCGCTCCTCTCCCAATCCCTTCCCGACCCACCCCCGCACCGCGCACCACCCTCCCCAAACCCCTCCACCCTTCCAACCCCTTCCTACCACTCCCCACTCCAACCCCTGTCAACCCTGCCACCCCCACACCCAACCCCACACCTGAGGATGATGCTACAAAGCTCAAAATTTGTATTGAGCTTCTCAAGGAGATTCCGGGACTGGATCCTTGGGACTTTTCATCGAGTCTCTTGAGGAAGGTCCAGGAGTCTCCGAGGAGTAACCGTGGCCACCTGGTCATGGAGCACATCATCCTCTACCTGGTCTCTCATGGCAGTGCACCCGAATAGAGGACCCCCAGTGCTGAAGGAGCTCACGGTCGCACTCTGGAACGCAAACGGAGTCGCGGGGAAGAAGGCTGAGCTGGAAAGTTTCCTGGCAAAGCATCGTGTCGACGTAATGCTGTTGGGAGAAACCCACTTGCGCTCCGCAGTGAGGTTCTCGTTGGCAGAGTTCATCTGCCATCGGAGTGACCGAGCGGGGGATGTGGGAAGGGGTGGGACGGCGGTCCTGGTCCGAAGGGGTCTTGACCATCACGTCGTCTCTCTTCCTCCCCTCCAACACATGGAAGCAACGGCTATCCAACTGGTGACCTCTACCGGCCCAGTGCGACTTATCTCCATCTACTTCCCTCCCTACCGCCGGTTCAACCAGGCCACGAGGGCTGACATGGAGGTGCTGCTTCGAGGTACCACGCCTGTTTTAATCGGTGGTGACTTCAACGCTAAGCACCCTTCATGGGGCTCTAGGATTATGTGCGCTCGCGGCGGATTGCTCCGCGACGTCATAGATCTACACGGCTTGGTGGCTTCCGGTCCCCCGACCCCTACCCACTTCCCTCTCAATCCCATTGGCTTCCCGGACGTCCTCGACTTCGTTGTCTCCAGAGGGATCAGAAGGCGGTTAGTGTTGAAGTCTCTAGCTGAGCTAGACTCGGATCACAACCCCGTTCTTGTGAACTTGGGACGCGCGGTGTCCTTCATAGACCCCCCCGAAAAACCTGACCTTAAGCGCACTGACTGGGACAGGTTCACGAATGTGTTGAGAGAGAGGTTGGGACCCACACCTACTTTTCGAACAGCAGCAGAAATCGATCGCGGTGCGGAGTTCATAACTTCCGTCATCAAGGGGTCGCTCGAAGCTTCGACGCTGAGGCACCGTCCTAAGAGGGCGCCACAGGCTTCTTTGCCCGATTCTATCCTCAGGCACGTCCGGGAGAAAAATCGGCTGAGGAAGGCTTGGCAAACCTCGAGGGACCCGGTAGACAAGGCCAACTGGAGCCGCAAAGTCCATGCGGTTCGCGAGATGGTCAAAGAATACCGGAACAGTGTCTGGGAGGACAAGATTGAGAGCTTGTGCGTACAGGACAGGTCCCTGTGGCGCATGACGAGGAACTTGATGCGGGTCCCCGCACCAAGGCCGCCTATTGTAGGTCGCAACGGGGTGGCCAACTCCAACCAGGAGAAGGCCGATGCTCTCGCTGAGCACTTAGAGGCGCAATTTGTACCGACTGACGACCCGTCAGACCCGGTACACATTGGGCACGTGGATCAGGTCATCGCAGCGGTCTCGTACAGACCCTTGGATGAACCGGAGCCCACGGAGGCGGCAGAAATGTCGCGGGCGTTAGCCGCTCTAAGATTAAACAAGGCCCCCGGACGCGACGGCATCAATAACGCGGTCCTCCGAAAGCTGCCCTTGGAGGCGATTAACTTCCTCGTGGAGTTATTCAACGCCGTCCTGCTCCTGAGTCACTTCCCAGAGCTCTGGAAGCACGCCAACGTCCTCTGCTTCCATAAACCGGGTAAGGACCCGGCCCTAACTTCGTCTTACCGACCGATCAGCTTGCTCGACTGTTTGGGCAAGCTGTTCGAGAGACTACTACTGACGAGTCTGACCCGACATGTTCGCGAGGTGGGCATCTTGGTGGACGAGCAGTTCGGCTTTCGGGCGGGACACGCTACGTCTCATCAACTTGTCCGGCTCGTGGAGCAGGTTACGAGGAACTTCAACATCAACAGGCTGACTGGTGCTGTCTTTCTCGACGTGGCAAAGGCCTTCGACCGTGTTTGGCACGAAGGTCTCCTTTTCAAACTCCTCTCCTTGAACCTTCCCTTCTACCTAGTTAAGATTGTTCAATCTTATCTATCCAACCGGACCTTCTCCACTACCTTTGGGAACGCCACATCCCAGGTCAGAAGCATCCGGGCTGGAGTGCCGCAGGTTTCCCTCGTGGGCCCGGTGCTCTTCAGTCTGTATGTGAACGACATTCCGAAATCCCCAGACACCAAGTTAGCACTGTATGCGGACGACACGGCTCTAGTAGCGGAGTCGTGGCGAGGGCAGCTGGTGGAGAGGCGACTCCAGATGCACCTGACGCAGTTGGAGGGGTGGCTGACTACCTGGAGGACGAGTATTAACGTGGAGAAGAGTACAGCAGTGCTCTTCACATGGAAAAGAAAGTTCTACAGGCCGGCCCCACTCCGGCTGTTCGGAGAACAGATCAGATGGGCGGACAGTGCTAAGTACTTAGGACTTACGCTGGACACCAAGCTGACCTGGCGACTTCACTGCACAGAGAGACTGACCAAGGCGAAGCAAAGGCTGGGAATCCTAGGCCCACTGCTTAACAGGCGTAGCGCCCTGTCCACAAGGAACGGTCTGACACTGTACAAGCAGCTGCTCAGACCGATCCTCGACTATGCGTGTCCCGCTTGGGGCCACCTGGCGGACACGTATATGAGGAGGATGCAAGCATTCCAGAGTAGGTGTCTGAGGATCATTGTGGACGCACCTTGGTACGTTCGGAATGTGAATCTGCACCGAGACCTGGATATGCCGACCATCAAGGACCACTTCCGGAAGCTGGCGCAGTCCTTCTACGCCAGACTCCCCGGTGCCACCAATCCTCTTATCCAGGGCTTGGGAATTACGTCATCGACCCTGGGGGGTGCCACCGACGTCCCAAAGCCCTGCTCGGATAAGCGAGAAGTGACAAACGTGGTTTGGGAGGCTCTCACACAGCCCCCCATAGAGTAGTGTCTCCGCACGTAACTCTAAAAACCTCTTAGTCGGTTCCCAAAATTTTTCTTTTTCCCTAAAAATATTAATTAATAATATGCTTTTTGTTTGTTTCAGTTAACTTCGCGAAATGCGACAATCCGTCTGAGAATTTCCCGAAAACCACACGGTGTGACCAATTGGTCGGTACGTGTTGGAATTTGCTCCCGTGCACCCCTTCAGGGTGCATTAGAGCATGCATTATGAGTCTGGAGTCTGGAGTAAGGCTTCACTCTTTGGTCGGCGCCTTGAAGCAGATAGGTGAAGCTTAGGCTTCGAGAACTTGTCACGTAAAATGTAAGGAGAAATTCATTTTCGGCGTAATTTTTATTTATATTTTTCAAAATTCTCTTTCGGATCAATATATTTTGTTAATGAAAAGAACTTCACAGTCATTTTAGATGGACATTGAAATATGTCATGGTTATGGAAAATAGATTCGTAGTCTTTAGATAAAATTGGACTTATAAACTTTTAAATGTTTTTCATAATATTTAACTGAAGACTTATAAAATTATTAATGTTCCTTATGAAGAATTTAGTAAAGACACTTAGTTGGAACATGTCACTATTAACAATGGTGTTACGCGGGAATATAGTTTTGTCTAAAATTGAAACTTAGCCTATAGTATTTAATTTATGATTTTGTTTACAACTATTTATGGAAGGACCTTAAGTCAGAGCATTCCGAAACTAAGCAAGATGTTTTGCGTGATATATATGTTAAATATTAAATTTTAAACTATTGTGTTAAACTTAGAAAAAAAAAGATAACATCTGCGTCTTATTGTTACGGAGTTAATAAGGACATTATCATGAACTGTCTAATATCAGTAATGATAGGCGTAATTTACATTTTGTTCAATGTTAAAATTAAAGTCTTTAACTTATAACTGTTTTCTTTTTGTTGGAAGTCAATATGTCTGATCGCTATAACATTAGGAATGTATGCGAGAAATATGTTTTGAGTAAAAATTAAATTGTGAACTAAACGGTTGGACTTGATGATTAGGTATACCTTGGATTTACTTGTGGAAATACATTATATTTATTTAATTGTAACGATGAAAGAAAGCAACAATGTTATGTCCAAAATAATATTTAATATAATAATTATTTTTACATATCAATAAAACTTTATTTTCTATTTGCCGTCTTTTGAATTATGTTAGGTTAAATTATCCCTAGTTTAGGATATGCATACTACCCAGGCACATCTCATCTGGTTTTCTAATTTATTAAATTAGTACAGTATATCTCACATTTTTTAATGAAGGAGGATCGTGTTTCCTTTTGCTTATTTATTGGTATCGCTGGGCACGTTTTCCGTACCCAGTATCGTCGCATTAATACTTACTCTTACTGCGCACTCCTATTTAATTTTGCATTTAACTTATCTGTCGAGAACTTTGCTTTCTATTATTTGTATTTGTGCCCCTCTATTTCTAGAGCTTGGGTAACAATATGTATATATATATATATAATTCCTCCTCCTTTTCCTCAAGAGTATCCTCATGTTTAATACACGTTTTATATTGTGTAAATACATTGATATACAAAACCTAACTTTAAAAGCGTGAAAGGTTCATTCCTAATCTGATGTCCATTAGTCTCTTCAAGGATAGACTTATGGACTTCAAACTCATCATTGGTGTAATACGATGGCCCATTTCTGAAGAGCAGCTCTAACAATCCTTGAGTGTAAGGAACGACGATATTATTCTAAAGTATATTCTCATCGCTGTCATTGAACGGGATGCGAGTATTCCCAAGCATGGATATTTTGCCAACATAGCGTACGACGCAAGTTATATCTAAACGAGACCGTGTAAAGGTGAGTATCCAACAGATTCTTAAGGGTGAGACATCTTCCTCCTCATTCTTCTGACACCTTTTGAAACGTTTCAGGACCAGATTTTGCGCTCTTCATCTTCAAAATCTCAAATAGTTGATCGGTTTAAAGGTTTCCTTCGAAACAACATTAGACTCACGTTATGCAGTGTGTGTCTGTTTATACTCTCATATAATAACTCTACCCAGTTTGATATTTTCAGAAACCTTATTTGGTATGATACAGATAATGTATGTCTTTTTTTTAATAGTAAATGATTTATGTATTTAAGTTAAACATGTGTATGTCATAGCTCTGCATGAACGTTTTAGATCCTTGGCCTTTCTCCATCATGAAATTTGTTGCATCACCTCCTAATACCTCAAAAATTATTGATCGGACTAAGGTTTAGTAAGCAATTATCTTTCTTTTAATTCATTACTACCAATGAAACTCCTCCTGATTTATTGAACCATTATTAAGTCCCACCAGTCAAATCAAGTTCGAATTGTTTTGAATCTTTCCTACTAGGCTTAGAATTTAAGTAAATTTAGACGAGATCTGTACCATTCAACGCGTTCACATAAACTTTAGGTGCAGCATCAGAGGGTGCTGCTAGCTCCTCTATATTTTGTAGAATTATTCCATAAGCATCGTAAGAGCTATCCATTTTACAGGCGGGAAGGATATCGCTTCCAACTATATAGCGTACACGTTGCTATAAACCATTTGCTGTCGAGTAGTAAACCTTTCTAACTTCTACAATTAAGACCCAAGGTATCGAGCACCTTGTAAGCTTCCGAAATACGTTCTTCATGCTCTTTACATACATTCCTTTACTCTTCCAGCCATTAACCAATAATACTTTCAAAGATTGAGGCTATGGTTCTATCCTTCTACATATTCTCACTCAGAGCGTTCATACGTTCAAAGACTGTATCTTTGACACTGTTATACGCTAACTTTGACCATAGTTCTGTGCTCTTGTCAAGAGGAGCTATGGTAAATATCTTACTAACGAGTTTATTATTTTATTAATGTTTAATAGCTTAGGAATAGGGGAGGGAATTAAGATTAAATGGACTATTGTTCGCAAAGGAAAAGGAAACACATAGGAGGAAATCATTGTTGGGGCCTATGTGTCATTGTTTTACCTTTAAACTCTTATTTTGAAAATAAAATACTATTGTCTTTATTTTAATGGCACTCTAGAAGATTAGAATTAAAAGGATTCGTTAGGGTGTGGTAAATTAACACAGAAGAGCCTTGACCAGGTGTTTAAAACATAAACTTTTACATGACAAATGTGGAATCTTTCATTCTGAATGTACAGATGGGTGTTCGTACCTCCTCATGTAGCTTGTCAGAACCCTTGTCATTTGTTGAATTCTCCTTCCTTAAATGGCGATGCATTTATGAGGAGGAACAGGAGTCTTCTGATAAACATGGTCTTTCCTAAATTAGTATAGAATGAATTTTTTACCAGAAGGAAAAGGTAATATTTTGAATCTCTCTTTGTAGGAAAATATATACCTGACTATCAGTCGTCGGCCACCTGCCATTCTCCTTACGAGGATGACCATTTTGAGGGCTAGTGGTGGCTGTTATAAGGAGTAGTTGCTTGTCTAGATGGACTGAGAGAGACAAGTGGTGGCTGTTATAAGGAGTAGTTGCTTGTCTAGATGGACTGAGAGAGACAAGTGGTGGCTGTTATAAGGAGTAGTTGCTTGTCTAGATGGACTGAGAGAGACAAGTGGTGGCTGTTATAAGGAGTAGTTGCTTGTCTAGATGGACTGAGAGAGACAAGTGGTGGCTGTTATAAGGAGTAGTTGCTTGTCTAGATGGACTGAGAGAGACAAGTGGTGGCTGTTATAAGGAGTAGTTGCTTGTCTAGATGGACTGAGAGAGACAAGTGGTGCTGTTATAAGGAGTAGTTGCTTGTCTAGATGGACTGAGAGAGACAAGTGGTGGCTGTTATAAGGAGTAGTTGCTTGTCTAGATGGACTGAGAGAGACAAGTGGTGGCTGCTATAAGGAGTAGTTGCTTGTCTAGATGGACTGATCCCGTTCAAGGTACAGCCAATGTTGGTCTTAACCTCCCTGTGTGACAGAATTAACCACCCTGTAACCCCAGGAAGGAGGAGTTCTCTAATCTACTCCCTATGTGTAAATAACATATTTATATAACTGTAACAGAAATAATATTTTATACTTACAGAATACCTACCTAACATTTTGGGGCAAATTCTGGCTAGTATCAAATTTATTTAGGATAACTTTGAAATTCAGACTATAATTCATTGTCTAGATACTAAGTTTAAACTTTTTGTTTCTTATTTGTAAGCTAACAGCTTGAGGATTATAGAACTCAAGGAAATAAAACAGGATTTTCCTGATTATAATGTAAATCTTCAAGGCCGTAGTCAAGGGGGGGTTTTGGGGGTTCAATCCCCCCTGAAATTTTATGAACAAAATATATATGGCTTTATTTATGGTTCAAACCATATCAAAATTAAGGTAAAAGTACAAATTTGGGGCTGTGTTACCATAAAACGTACTTAAGAGAGCTTTAAGAGGTGTTTAATATTTAAAAAAATTTCTAGCCTTCGGCAGTTAGTGTGTTATAGTGCCATAAAAAAACCACTTCAGATAGCTTCTAGAACTGTTTATTATTTAGAAATTTTTCCAGCCTCGGTTAATTGGGGGATGTGCCCACCAAACCCCCCCTGAAATTATTGGCTGGCTATGGCCTTGTAAATCTTTATTGTGTATAGTGTCTCAGTGTAACCTTATCATTGGTCGAACTTGGATACATAGTTCATGCACACAGTCTGTGACAGACTCCTCTATCAGGGGCGTTGCATGAAATATATATTGGGGGGCGGGGGGTTGTTGTGAACTAATGTTTTTCCCAAATCTAAGCATTTCGAAATTTATAAAATTCCCAAGTAGTAAAGGAGTAGGGGGCTAAGAGGAGGCTCCCAATTTTTTTTGCAAGGCCGTAGCCGGCCGATAATTTCGGGGAGGGGGGGGGGGGGTTGTGGGCACATCCCTCCAATTGTCAGAAGCTAGAAATAATTCTAATTGATAAACAGTTCTAGAAGCTATCTGAAGTGTTTTATATGGACACATTACCCCCTAACTAATGAAGACTAGGAAAATTTTTAAATATTAAACACCTCTAGAAGTTATCTGAAGTGTTTTATTGTCAGCATAACACCATAAATACCGAAGGCTAGGAATAATTCTAAATATTAAGCACCTCTAGAAGCTATATGAAGTGTTTTTTTGTCAGCATAACACCATAAGTACCGAAGGCTAGGAATAATTCTAAATATTAAGCACCTCTAGAAGCTATATGAAGGTTTTTTTATGGCAACATAGCCCTCTAACTGCCGAAGGCTAGAGAATATTCTAGATATCAAACACCTCTAGAAGTTATCTGAAGTGTTTTAGTGTCAGCATAACAACATAAGTATCGAAGGCTAGGAATAATTCTAAATATTAAGCACCTCTAGAAGCTATATGAAGGTTTTTTTATGGCAACATAGCCCTCTAACTGCCGAAGGCTAGAGAATATTCTAGATATCAAACACCTCTAGAAGTTATCTGAAGTGTTTTAGTGTCAGCATAACAACATAAGTATCGAAGGCTAGGAATTTCTAAATATTAAGCACCTCTAGAAGCTCTCTGAATTGCTTTTTATGGTAACACAGCCCCATAATTTATACTTCTATCTTAATTTTTATATTGTTTGAACCATAAATAAATACATTTTGTTCATAACATTTCAGGGTGGTTTGGGCCCCCAAACCTCCCCTGGCCTTGTTTATTTTTTCATACTGGATTTTTAAAGCTACTAGACTTTTTCAGTGCACCTTGAATTATTATTTATTTCAGTTTACCTGCATCTGATCTTAATATCCAATTGAGTTTAAATATATTTATTTAGATTTGAAAATATTGTTCAAATCGTGTATTTTAAATTAAAAAATTTAATTGACTTTATTACAGTGGTTTCCAACATTTTGTAGTTTATGACCACAACTTTTCTCTTTGCGGCCATCGAGACGCTTTGATAACTTAAAAGCGTTCAAATCCTAGTTTTTAAGTTTTTCACTGGGTATTACTACCATCCCGGACAATCTACAGTGGGATAGGTAAAATTTAGAGGAAATGTACACTTATTTGCTTGGAGGGATATTAGGAGAAACTACCCCTGGCCAGAATTAAAATCCTTTCTTCACCTTCACCAACAAACCAAACTAAAAGAACGTGACATTAAACCCGCGTGTCCACTAATGCTAGTTTAAATTGCTATAAATTGCTTATAATAATGATTATATGTGACTAATATGTAGTAAAATAGAATCAACAAGCCCGGGGCTGGAGGATGATTTTATATTTTTCTAACAGCATTACAAGACTGACACAGTAAACAAGTCAGCAAGAAACTATCAGAATGGAATAGCCAAAAGGAACCTAAGCAGTAACTAGATTGTGTTTAGCACTTTAACCACTTACGTTTCTATTAGAATCTCGCATCTTATAATCATTAAAATCCCTGAAAAAGTAAATATAAAGCTAAAACCTCTATATTGGGACCCCACCCAAAACACGCTGAGACCCCCAAGTTGGAAACCACTGCTTTATTATAACACAGCTGGAAGCAATATTTAACTAGTTAGCTCCCGGAGATGTAGCACTCGCTCGTCACTTTATCAAAAAACTAGCAATTGGGCCATGTTTATTTAAAAATATTTTCAGCTGTAAAATAAAGCAATACACAATGGAATTTATCGATATTCCTACAGTATTTTGATACCTGTCTATCAATGCCCTGCTTCATAACCTCATGGAAGTTGCCATAAAATGTTAATACTGGTACGTCAATAAACTATTCGAAGCATATTGTAATTCATCACGTGAGGGCGAAGGGGTTTCCCCTGCCATTTTACTATAGCTTATGGAAAATTCGAAATAAGCACACTAAACAACATGGTTATACGAAATTTCATTTAAATCGAACATTAAATAACGAATTTTAAAATGTATCCCAAATTTAAAAAAATTAAGGGGTGAAAAAAAACTTAATTTTTGGTTTGATGCAGTCTACTTAATCAATGAAAAATCATAAGAGTTATAACAATGTAATACGGCCCTATTACTCCTCTTCCTTCATTGTTGCTTTGAGCCTATTTAAATTGCTTTCATGAAAGCCTATTTTAATAAACAATAAATAAGATACATCAGTTCAATTCAAACTAGTTTGGATACTTGATAGAAAAATTAGTGTGTATTTCAGAAGTCAAACATTAACACTAACCTCAATGTCCTCATTTCATCATTCAGAGCTTTCGATAAGAAAACAATAAAATGTTAGGTAACATTCACTGCATTTATGCCTTCAAAATTTAATAAAGCCCTAATTAAGGCATTGGTTGTACAACATGTGATAATTTGAATAATAAAACTGTGACAGTCTAGCAGCCACTAAAGTCACAACTAAAAACACTAAACAAACAAAACATTGGCTGATAATACTGCCACTTCAAGCATTTCTGGCTGAGTGAAATTTTGCTACTGGGCAGCTCATGTTCCCTTATGATTTGTTTCCATACCACATTCAGCATACACTCACCGGCCGTTGTCTCTGCCTACTGACAGCGGCGCTACTAGACTACTTGATCAACTAAGATTTCTACAATATACTTAAAAAGGAATCTCCTTTCAATGTTTGATGATTTTTGAAGTTGGGATTTTTTTGTAGAGTAAGGATCAACAGTTGGGAAATTTTAAATTTGTCTGTACAAGTCTGTGGCTTAGGACTTTCATAATAGAAAGTAATGGGGTACAGAATAAGCCTAGAATTTTCCAACTCCAGATCTCAAATCTCACATAATTCCCAACTTTCAAGCTTTTAACCAACATTTGGGGGGTGGAGGTGACACCCCCAAACCCCCCGTCACGACGAGCCTGCTCTCTATTTATGTCCAGAATGCATTGTAATATCCTCGGAGTATACAATAACAAGAACAATAAAATTACACACTAGGTTTATTAGAATATGTTTTTTATTTATTGGGTAAAGCAAGTGAAACACAAATGAAGATATTGTTACACTAAATTTTTAATGTCAGAACAATGTGACTTGTTAAGTAAAAATCAAAATATATTTAACTATATCCTTTGTGTTGTAAATATTTTAGTGCTAACACAAATTATGATGCATATAAAACTTAATGTATAAAGTTATCTGTATTTTTTTAAACTGGGTTTTAGTAATGTTTACTGCTCGAGAAATAGAATTTTTCTGTTTATTTAAATCCTCAAGTTAAAATTAAAATATGAATGTAATTAAAAGCATTATATTCCAAAATCTTGTGATAGTATAAATTGTCACTGTACATCACAGGTAGATCACAATAAAATAATAGCTTAGAATTAATGAAATTCAATTTACTCATGACTTTATTGTAAGAAGTTTCAGAATATTAAAAACACATTTTCCTCTATTGATTTTTTAGTTCATTTATATTTCTTGTCGTATTTATTCGTTTCAAATATAAGTGTAATGCAATTTTATTATTTTATATTGATTGATCATTGTCAAAAATAAATGGTCGCCCTTCATTTTACTGTAAACGTTTTAAATCTATTTAAATGCACCCAAATTGATTTTTATTTTAGATATAAAATTTGTTATATTAAATTTAAAAACTATATATTAAAAAATATCTGTCTTCCCAACATTTCTTCTTATTTGATTATTAATAGTGGCTATCTGTAGCCCACCTACTTTACGTAACTCAATACGCCTCTTAGTATGATGTTATTACTCTATTACATGCTAAAATTGCAATTTTTAAAACCATATATACCAAACAGATGGATTTTATCAAATGAAAAAACTCCACAAAATGCTAATTTTAAAATAATTCTAAACACTGATTAAAAACCTTAAGATGACAGATCCACGAATTATAAAACTACTAACATATTAATATACAATTATATTTACAGTAGTAATTTATCTTATGTGTATGTTCTGATAGTAAATTAGTAGTTTACTGATCTTTATTAATTACATCAAATATAGAAGAAAACACGGATATTATGTCTGTTCAAAACTTCACTCTGTGATTATTACATTTTAATTGGAAATTATTAAAAATATATTTGATACTAGTAATCTACAAACGTTATGCTATATTCTGTGCACTTCAATAGTCACAGCAAACAATGTGTTACAAAAGAAGTTTAAGATATATAAAAATGAGGTGGCCCAATGGCTAAATAATTTTATAGTAAAGTAAATTGAACTAAAGAAAAAGGAAAATAAACTACCAAGAGTAAATTTGATGAAGAAAGCCCACCTAGGGAAAGAGGAAAAATGTGGGATGAATCCAATGCACAAAGGTGACATCTTCTCCTTTCTTCTGTCTTCTATAGTAGTAGTAGTCATACACACATTTTAACACAACTAAAGTAATATTGCGGCAATGTTGCCTTTATCAAACACAAAGAGGAGAGAGTACAAATAACTTAAACAATGGATTTGTGTTAAAATGTGTGTGTGACTATTTCTACCATAGAAGACAGAAGAAAGGAAGAAGATGTCACCTTTGTACGTTGGATTCTTCCCACACTTCTCCTCTTTCCCTAGGTGGACTTTCTTCATCAAATTTACTCTTAGCAGCTTATTTTTCCTTTTTCTTTAGTTCTATCAATTTACTTTACTATAAAAGAAGTTTAAGGCAAGACAAAAATTCAAGTCCATCTTAAAACTATGATATTTCCTCCTAACTTGATTTTTCAATAAAAATGTTTTGAAATATTTAATACATTTATTCTTTAAACGAACATTTAGAGACTTTAATCTCTTTCATGTTATTAATTCGATTTCAGCGAACTTAATTTGGTTTCATTTCACAAACATGTTTTTAAAATAATTTTGTTCACGGCACTGTTTTGTAAAAACACAGCTCATTCCCATATCATACAAACATGATTACAAAGCTAATATAATAACTCCATACGACATAATTAACAATAAAATTTAATTCATGATCAACGAGTATTTATTGGTCCCGAACCATTACATGTTTTATGACAAGCAAAATGGCAACGTAGGTCATGCATTTAAGCTTAGAAACATAAGAAGAGAAAAAGAGTCAGATAACTTTACGATTATAATAAACCGCTAAAGAAAAAAAAATCAAGTGTATCCTGTGTGGAAAAACAAACCACAAATTATTTTGTCTCCATTATTCTACTTATGTTTTCACAATAATTATGTATGAAAACTGGTGCTTGTGCCTATTAATGTATTAGGAAAATATCTTAACACTGTGCAGTTGAGGTCCATTGAGTGTTTATTGTGAGAAAGAAACATAGGGAAACACACGATTAGATGAAATATACAAATACAACCGTTTCGATTCTCGACCATTACAAAACTAAATATTTATAATATTAATATACCACCGGGATAAAACCAATTTGTTTGTCATATGTGGAATATATGCACCAGAATATAGTATTAAAAACCATGGATATTAATGTTTTATCAATACATTCATCATTTTCTAGATTTAATTTAGAAAATTAACACTAATATAAATAAACCTCTATGAAAAAAAATAGTTGGATGACTCAAATTGATATAAGCCTAATAACACATACTAATTGGTATTTAATTAAACATGTACACACAATGTGAATTTGTAAATAAGATACATTTTAATTGAAATTATCACACAGAATTTGAAAATGCTAATCTTGAAAATTTGATAAAAAAGAGTTTAGTTATGTATCCACGAATTTTTAACTACCAAAAAAACTAAATGGTAGAAAAAAAGGGCTAGTGATAAATTATAAAGAGTGCATGTGTGGAAACAGTATTAAACCATGGGAAAATTAGCGGATCAAAATATAAATATAACTAAAAATAAACAATGGGTATTGTTAGGAATGAGTAGCGTTCAAATTTTTGTAAAAACTACAAGTGCAGCTACAAATAATCAATATTTTCTTATGTAGAATTAATGAAAACGGGAATCAAAGTAAGTAATATTTCATATTAAAAAAGTGCTGATACAATTAATTCAATAGTTAAATAAATAAAGGTATAGTCATATTATGTAGGATAGTGTTAAAATAAAAGTTTCAAGATCATTTGAATAAAACATATAATTTAGCAAAGTACGAACCAACCAAAATACGAATTCAACTGTAAAATTATCATTGGTTATACTTAAACTTCTGTAGAGTTAATGTTTACCTAGCCTTGGACGAGTAGCTCTTGGAAACCTCACGTGAAGTGGATGACCTTAGAGCTTATCTAGACACAGTAATGGAACAGTAGGATGAAGGTGTCCATATGGATATTTTAATCAGAGTATTGACGTATGAGGAATGATAATGTTCACATGACTAAGCTAGTCAGAACATGATGTTCACATGGCTGGTCTAGGCAAGGCTTTGATATATGAATGATGATGTATGTTCACATGGCTGAGCTAGCAGACTTTGGTAAGGAATGATAATATGTTCACATGGCTGGTCTAGGGAGAACATTGGTACAGGAATGATGAAATGCTTCACATGACTGAGATAAGCAGAACACATTGGTACAGGGATGATAAATATGTTCACATGGCTGAGATAAGCAGAACATTGGTACAGAAATGATGAAATGCTTAATGGCTGAGCTAAGCAGAACATTGGTACAGGAATGATTTAAATGCTTAAATGGCTGAGCTATGCAGAACATTGGGTACAGGAATGATGAATATGTTCACATGGGCTGAGATAAGCAGAACACATTGGTACAGGGATGATAATATGTTCACATGCTGAGATAAGCAGAACACATTGGTACAGGAATGATGAATATGTCTCACATTCTGAGATAAGCAGAAACATTGGTACAGGGATGATGAATATGTTCACATGGCTGAGATAAGACAGACATTGGTACAGGAATGATGAATATGTTCCCATGGCTGAGATAAGCAGAACATTGGTACAGGAATGATGAATATGTTCCCATGGCTGGTCTAGGCCGCGTACTGAAACAAGAAAGCCGAGGTGTTCGCATTGGTATGAGTCTGGTGTCTCCATCCTTGGCATTCACCACCATGTAGTCTCGTCCGTTGATGTTCTGCCTCTTGCCTGTGTCACCTCCAAGACCTCCTATCAGTACAGTAGAGTAGGGGGGTGGGTACATGTGAGACTTCTTATAGGACAGTTGCCTGTGGGCACACAAACACAATACATGGGAAAGGTGGCAAAGATAATTAGAAAAAAAAACAACATATTTTTAGGTTTAAATTGACAGTGCACTTCTTGCTAATACAAGCTAGACATTGATAAACTCCATTCACGTAGGAATTACTCTCTGAAAGGTCTTTTTTCCTACCAATATCCTACTATATAATAGATTTCTGGTAAGGAAAAAGGCCTTTCAGAAAACAACTCCTACGATGAACAGACTTTAAGTATATACTTATATATAAGCTATTTTAGTTTGACCACATTTGAAGAATAGTTGACAAACCTCTAATGCGACAGAAGAAGAAAATAGAAAATATTAAAGTATATTTATAATATTTACATTTATTGGAAAGTTTGACTGATATAGTCGTATTTTATGTTGGTCATACTATAGGCCTAAGTTAAATCATTTGACTTTTAATAACATGGTGAAGGCAAAAGTAAAAATGTAATAGAATAATAATAAAAAAAAGACAGCTGAATTTTTCCACTGCCGAGGTCGTGTGGGAAATGTAATAGTAAGGAAATGGAAAGAATATGCTAATGAGACTCTGTAGCTTGTAGCTTGTGATGCACCATAATGACGGGGCTTCTAAAAATTTCCACAACTCCTTATTGGTGAAACTATAATATATTTTGGAAAAAAAAATTGATTTAATGGCTTTTCTTAACAGCAATTTCATGGCCTTACATTTTTATCAGGAACGTAACTGTGGACATTTTATCTATTATTTTGTAAAAGATTGTATCTTAAAATTATGTCCTTGATAGTGTTAGGGTGTACAGCACTTAAAACTGAATGGGCTACATTTTTATATATTTATTATTAAGGGATTAATTTACTACCTATCCACTGTTAAATTTTATAAAATCATCATAGCCTTTTTAAAAGAAAAACCCTGTTGCAACTGCTAGTTTAGGTCAAGTAGTCTTTATTTTAATATTTCTCATTTGATATTTATTAAACATGCCTAGAAATAAAGGTAAAAAGTTAATAAATACATACTTTTAATAAATTTATGTTGAAAATTTAACTCATAAAAGTGCACAGTTATGCACACATATTAAATTACGGACAATAAGACAAACACTTTTACTATTGAAATTATGCTCAATTTAAAAAACCAGTAAATTGTGATAAATAGCTCTCAAATACCCCAACCATTCGGACATCGAAAGAGACCACCATAGACTACTCATATAGCTTGATTAAACCATCAACCTACCATAAAACTCTACTGCCATCATTTAACCCCCACTCATTTTTAACCACTCATTGTTTCGAATTACCCACATATTAGGCAGCAGGGGGGATAAAGGGGGTGTAGCCGCACCCCCAATGGCGCTGAGAAAGTTTATTTTTTAACGAGATAGTAGAAGGGAAATGTTGAACTGGAAAATACCTTTTTTGGTTATACTATATCATATTATATATATATATATATATATGAGTCTAGCTTAATTGTTAGCCCAGTTTGTGGAAAGATTAACCAGTACTAATGTATCGTTGCTCAGGGAACGCCCGAATTATTATTATTATTATATTATTATTATTATTATTATTATTATTATTATTATATCACCACTACTTCTTACTACCCATTTGGGTTGTACGCACTTACGCTAATGTGTAATGGTAGGATAATTGTGAGATTAATAAAGGAACTACAGTTTAACGTGGGATCCGAACCACACATTCAAAAGTTGTGATTAATGCACGTATTGTCAGAGGTGAAGGAAGGGTTTGTCAATCAGATAAATCTGTGCCAGGACTGAGGATTGAACCCCGAACCCCCAGCACAGATGTCTGACACCTTACCCCTAGACCACCAGGTGACCAACCCCATATTATTAATATTACATCCTTTCCGTGGATGCTCTTTCCATGTCCCAATGAGCTAAGGTGATGGTGATAGTGAGTAGGAGGGTGTAGAACCAGTGGAAACTCTTAACCTAAATTAAGTCTAACTAACCAAACCCTGGTGACCGTTGGGGTAATTCCCCTTTCGTGAAAACTACTCACAGTACCATCCAGGAATCTAACCTGGACCACTAGATTCTTATCCAGGCGCTGACCCCTACACCACGGGCAGAATTTTGGTAGTACTGAGAAACCGCCTCGTGTGAGTATGTAGTAAGGGACCATACACGTATTACGTAACTCACTTGAGGGGGGAGGGGTCCATCTTAGCGTTACGTTACTTGACATGGGGAGGGGGGTGTTTAGGCTAGCGTAACGTAACGAAGTTTTAGTTTATAAAACAAAACAAAAAATGGTTTGAATATATCAAATTAAATTAACAAATAAAACTGTTTGACTAGAAATGGCATCCTTTATTCAAATTCCTATTAATTTTAATCTTATAAGATCCGAAGTGAAAATAACTGGTCTACTAAAAAAACTAAAAAAAAAAGCTCATTTGAAAACTACTAGAAAAAGATGCTTTTAGTTGAAACTGGAAGAGTTACGTAACTTTAGGGAGAAAGAGAGGGGGGTTGCCAAAGGGTTACGAAGCATAATATTGGGGTAAAGGGTGGGGGTCAAAAAAAGGTCTAAAATTGCGTTACGTAATGCATTGCCCATAAATCTATGTGTAGCGTGAGAGCAGTGTTTGACCTTGAATTACAGACTCGGGCAGGAAGGGTGAATCGAGGTGATTTAATGCAACCTGCGTGACGCTTTGTTTAGTTTATTTTGCAGTTAAAGTCAACATTGTTAGCTTGTGTGAATTGTGGCGTGGTTACATTAGATGGTTGTATTTTTATTCCTTTGATATCTCTTATGTATAAAAGGACTCTCATGGATAACTGGTTAAATAAATCAGCGAAAAAAGTTACAAAACGGGAATTAACAGAAACCCATGACCCGAGCATTGTATCTGACACACATACTTAGTCTGATGATAAACCTGTTTTGGTTAACACTTTCTCTGGTATCTACTGAAGAATGCCATATTTTTACAAGATACCACCTCAATACACCTGACCGGAATTTGAACCCCGATATCCCTGTCATTGGCAGTCTAGTCTAATACGAGAGTTACGCCTTAGACCATGAGGACACCGAATAGGTATGAATTTACTTAATATAATAAATAGTTATTTGTATTTGTAGCCCAAATACAATTAAAATTTATCATAAATCTAAACTATTTTGCTTTAAAGGAATATAGTTATTAGGATACATATTGAGAAATAGCATCATAATAATTCACTTTGATACAACACAGTGCACAATATTGCCTTAAAGCCATTCTCATTTAGCCAGCCGGAATAAAGGATTCTAGCAGCTCTCCAAACACTTCCCACTGTAATGTTTATGATAACATACCCGTGATCATGTGTGTCGAGAACGCGACTGGCAGAGAACTTCTTCAGGACGCGGAAACCATACTCTGCTAGGAATACGATTACCGCCACGGCGTAGCCTGACATCACGATGATATAGGTCATGAACAGGTCAGAGTTCCTCAGCTGACGCTCTTTGCTGCCTAAGTCCAATGGACAGATCTTCGTTGAAGGCAGGTGTCTCTTCATTAAATGCTTTCCTATCCCTGTCTCGACCAACGACATGATACTAAGAGCAAACAAAGAGAACAATTCAACAATAATTACAGTTGAAGAGTGCAAGAAATTAAGAAAATTTAATGAACTAAAATATATTCTTTATATTTTAAATTAAATCTAAAATTAATCAGCCTGACCTAGATTTAAATGGTACTTGACAATACTATTCTTCATATTAGATCTTTAGCCATGTTACACAGCTTGACTTCAACCAAATACACCATCAATATTTCAAAACTATTTGTGTTGTCACTGGCTTGAATATATTCTTGCTACAATGGCTGAAGGATAATTTAGGATACGGTCATACTTGCGACCCGATTGCTGCAATAAAAACGCTGTGAACAAGAAACCGTCACAAAAGCCTTGTTTTGTATGCAGGTGACCAAACTAGGCAACAGCTGCTTGGCAACAACCCTGGCTTTAACGTGCTATGGTATCGGCATGGAAGTGGCACCAAGCACCCCTGGACATCGTGGTCCAGGGCAGTTTCTAGGTCGGTACCTAAAACGCTCCAACCTTCGCACCCCGAAGGGTGGGATGATCCGGATCAGGCCGGATACCCTGGGAGGCGAGAATTAACTCCTCCTCCCCTTCCAGTCTCTCATTGGTTGGACCGACACTGGGGGCTCGCGCCTTCCACCTATCCTGGGTGGTAATCGGAGCTATCTATCTTTCCCGTGTGTATGGGAATAGGATTACGCCCATTGCGAGTGGGAAAGTAACTCTCCCACTACTCGTGCGTACGAGTGGAGGCGCCCATGTTCCTGCTCATGCCATACTAACTGTCTGGGTTAACACCGGAGCTCTAAAACTGCTCACCGCATGAATGGCAAGGCCCACAGGCCCAGAACCCCAAGAGCCGAGGCCCAATGGCTCAAAACTCTAGGAGCCAGGACCCAAAGGCCCAGAACCCACCACGCTGCCATTGCATTTAAACTCACTGCCCCACAGAGTCCATACCATTTCTGGGCCACCACTTTAGCAAGCAAGCTTGGGACGTGGGTTTTCAGTCCAGCCCTGTGTACTATTTGTAACGAAAGTAGTACAACGGAGGCATACCAATTCGCAGCCCCTCCACCCCCCCCCCCCCGAGCACCTGTAGGTAACCGATGCAAGCATCAATCAACCTGAAAAAAGCAAGCTGGTCAAAAATGGTTTCGACTTTGGGTTTCCCAAATACATAACATTGCTTGACGTTCTGGCGGCCAGGTAGAAAGTTTGGCCGTAGTTTTAGAATTCAACCTTTCGATGAAGCATTGGTTCACGGCAGAATAAATTCGTCAAAGAACAGATGATTCTTCTCATGTTTATGCATGAAGATAAAAAAAAAGCAGATCATGCTAAGTAGTGGTATTGACATATCACCTCAAAATCAAGTTAGATGGTAAGTCGTAACTATATAAGTAAACAACTTCCCATCCCCTTGTTATTGAAAGAACTGTTTACTTAGAGTACACTAGTAGCCACCCTTCTCCTTTCTTCAGCAACAGAACTAAGGGCCCTTTTATACAGGCGTTTCGTGACGCGCGACAAGTGTGACGCACGTCCTGGGGATTTGCCTTTATACAAGCAATATATGCCACGCGTCATGAAAAGAGCGGAAGGAAATAAAAAGCAGAAGTCAGAATTGCCAGTCTCTTATTTTATACCACTCGTGATGGATCCGCTTATAGTTTCCATTTCAGTAACAAATAAAGCGGTAGACTATATATACCCAACCACAAATAAAAACACATTCACTACCTGTTACAGAAGTACACTAATACTGAGGTTCCAACACAAGTGACGGAGAGGTTGGTTGCCCTGCAGTCTCGCCAACACGGCGACACAAACAGCTGACACCTATATAAAATACCCCATTGAATATAATGTATCTTTGATCGTCATGCGTCATTTTTGACGTGGCGTTCTCTAGGTTAGGGCCCTTTTATATAGGCGTTTCTTGACGCACATTCTCTTAATTCACTAGAGGCAATGAGTGCTTTTATACACTGCCGCGTGTCATTTATGCCATCATGATCTGAAAAGTGTGTCGTAGTAGCCTAGAGGACGCCACCTCAAAAATGACGTAAGGCGATCCAAGATACATTATATTCAATGAAGCGTGTTATATAGGGTCAGCTTTTGTGTTGCTGTGCTGACGAGACTGCAGGGAAGCCAATCTTTCTCCATCACTTATGTTGGAACCTCAATGTATCTCACTACTAGTATTAGTGTACTTCTGTGACAGGTAGTGAATGTGTTTTTATTTGTGGTTGGGTATATATAGTCTACCGCTTTATTTGTTACTGAAATGGCAACTATAAACGGATCCAACACGAGCAAGAGCGTAGGCAAAAACAATTTCATGGGGGGCAACTTTACGGTCAACTCATAATGCAGTACTAAATAAAAGCAACTTTTTAGCGTTAACTTTTCTTTAACTTCCAGAAATTTAGAGGGAAAATTGCCCTCCCCTGCTCAACCCTGGCTACGCCCATGAACTAAGACAAATTTTCTCGAATGTAAAATTACAACTCATCTTATTAAAAAATCTTAAACTAAAAAAATTTCTTGTTTTAACACTTCGATATCAAATTTCTCCTTTTTTTACAATACAGTTTTTCTGTTCACACTCAGTGTAGCATAGCCCATTGAGATGCTCCGCTGTAACCATCGACCTTAGCCAGGTCTTTACTCTTGGCAACGTAATGAATGCCCGCTCTACGGTACAAGTGGTGCATGGCTGATCTGGAGAGATAAGCAGAGCCTTTTTTGTGGTAAGGTAAAAGAGTTCCGCCTCTTTTACAAGGTCTGCTATTTTCAACTCTTTTAGCTGCTATTTGCTGAGTTTCTTCTACTTCAACATGGTGTACCATAGTTCAGTTTTGGAGTCGAAGTCTTGCAACTTATAAAAACTTGAGAAGTGCTTGGATTTCCTCTTGAAGCCTTGAACATGATAATGAGGTGTAGTGCCAACAGTGAAAAATCAGGTGAATGTCCTTTTGAGAAACGTTGCTCCAACTAAGACACTAAAGAGTCCAAGTAAGTATCTCTTCCAGTACTCTAAAGATCTGGACGCTGGAGAGTTGGATTGATGTTGCTCTTCCAACAGATCTCGACACCGTCAATTCCATTCCAACTTCCTCTGCAATCTTGTAGGCATCCTCGACAAGCTCTGTGGCGACTTGCTTGGCATCATTGAGGTGAGTTTTATCACGCCAAAGATCCGTTCGATGTGATATGAACATTAGAGCATGTCCAGGCTTTTATACTCTAGAGCATTTATCACTGGTTCCAATAAGGCAGAATATTTGGCTATCAAAGAGACATCAACAATGAATTGAGCTTTTTTGGTGGCAGCAGAATGTAGCTGGAGTGCCTGTTTCCTTGTGTTACCATTTCTTTCTAGTTATAATCTCTCCAACCCTTCAACGATGCTCAGAAAATGCTCGTTGAAAACTGCAATACTTTTGTATTTTTGGGACCATCGCGTCTCACAGAGGCCAAAAAGAAGAGCTTAATAAAGGCATACTGTTGTGGTATGTGTAGTGTGTTGGCATATTTAAGGGATTCTATAACCAAGGGATTCCAAAACCATTTATGTCTAGACTTAACTTTCCCCGCGTACATTTTATTTTTAAATGTAGTTAATTATTTTTATTTATTTGATTTTTTTGGGGGGGGAGGCGGCTGCCTCTCTCTCCCCCCTGATTACGCCCATAATCACGAGTGGTAGAAAAGAAGAGATTGGCAACCCTGGGCTTTGTTTTTTGATTTCCTCTCAACCTTTTCATGACGCGCGGCATATTTTGCTGGTATAAAAGCAAACGGCCAACCCGTGCGTCACGTTTGTCCGCGTCACGAAACGCCCGTATAAAAGGGCCATTTAAGAACAAGACTGTTTGTCAAGATCTTACCATTAAAAAAAACAACAACAAAAGATATGGGTTTTCATGGCAAGTAACATCACACTGTGATAGTGAGATAGTTGGCTACAAAATGGCAGCAGTTGTGTAGACCGTTACTGAGGTTGTACGACAACTAGAGGAAAATAAGATTAGTAGACGACGTAAAAAGAAACAAATAGGATCAGTAAATGGTTATCAAGGAGAGGTACACTTCGTGCATTTAAAATAACCCACTCAAACGAGCTTGCAATAAGGCCATCATGTCGAATGCAGACACTACTGCAAGTTATTGTACACTATGCACAAACAACGAAAAATGGCAGACAAACAAAATAAACAGAGAAACCAATAAACTACAGCCACAAAATATCAAAGATTCTTCAAAACAAAAACACAAAATGGTCTCCACTACTATGGAGTGAATTGTTAAACTTTTTCACGGTGATAGTTGAAAGAACTCTCACAATAGTACTACTATCACTATCGCCAAAGTCTTTCGAGTTTAATTTTGCGATAGTACTATCATGACAGTCGAATCCAAACTACATCTCTGAAGAGATCCCCCAAAGGGCCTTCTAGCTACACCACACTTGGGCTTAGAGGCCTTTTATGGTGCAACCACTTAGTGCCATCAGCAACAGAACCTTTTCACCGGACATGGACCGAAGTCCATGAGTGCCGTTCCGGGGACTAGGGCACCTAACAAAAACCAGTACCAGCCCTTCCATGCCAGACTGCCTTGGGCTACTTGAGAAACCCCCTCCACTGGTGACCGGATGGAGAGAGGAGTTGGTTCCTCCTAGTGATTGCCCATCACGAGGAAGTCAGGAGCTCAGCCTCCGAACAGCCATTTTCTTCAAACGTGGTTCTCTCAAAACTCAGACTTCACCATTCTTACCCCAATCTTTGCTGCCCCCTCAGCACTTTATTTGAGACCGACTGTCCGGAGTTGCCCACAGGGGACCTCAAGGAGGTGCCCTGACCAGCTATGCCCGCTACACGGGTATGCACTACCAACCACTTAGTGTATGTCGAAAATCCCCGTTCCTCACACAAAAATTACTTTGTCGGGGAGTTTTAGCTATGCCGGACCCCAATGTCCACCACATTGCCCAGGGGCCGACCCATGAAGGCATCCCGACAGGGTTTTAAGAGATTTGTCAGTACCGGAAGGTGGCACAGACAGTCTAGTGCTCGTTTATTTGAAACGTGCGCGGGCCCAGAGCTCACCCGGCCGCCGTACGTCGGCTGGACGAACGCCTGAGCACCGTGACCCCCAGTACTATCATGACAGTGAGAGAGTGAAAGCGTGAGAGTATCGTGATAGCAACCATCACAACTTACTATCGCCATGAAAACCAGGATTTAGTTAGGTTTTAATTTATTTTTAATATCATTTCTGATTTTAAATATATATTTGTATCACCCCCATAAGTTGTGTATTTAATGTACAGTGAATGTATTAGAAAAGAGCAAAAATTGGTGTTACACACTGATGGAAAACAAAGATTGGTAAGATATTGGTTGCTAGAAATATCTTCAGACGGTGTCAGAATAACAAATGCTTGTATTATATAATATTTTAACACCATATTATCCGTCTAAATACTCTTTCTTAGAGCATAGGAAATGAGAACAAAAGTGATATATAATTTCGGTGTGAAACAAATTATTAAGATTTTATAAAAATTGAACTGGCATTTTAATTTCGCATTTTCAGTTAATGGAACACTTGAGAAAACATTATATTTATAACGTTAAGGAAAATAGAGTATTTTGCCTAAATTGTCAAGGTATTTATATACCTATGACAAAATTGCTACTTTTATTTGATCAGGTAATTAAATAATAGGGAGTTAACATACTTTGAAACTTGGTGGTATGTGACTATTTGTGAAGAAAACCTTAAATAATATACAGTTTTAACAGGGGATGTATTTACATAGCGAGTTAATCTGCCGGTTTTACATTTTCTAACGGTTTTAAAATTATATGTCATTAGTAGCCTCTACTTTTCCACATGCTATTGATGAGGCCCCAATCAACCTTCAACTTTACCTTCTACCTGCAAGGTGATTAATTGTTCTTTCTTAATAATTATACATTTACAAGTTTAAAGACTCGCACTTTAAGTTGTTTTTTATCAGCACATGAATATGAGCAGGTAATTTGTGTGACGAAAGGAATTAAACTCAAACCTAAATCTTTGGTGACCAACGACCACTTTGGAACCGTTCTCAGAAATACGACCACAAAAACCAGTCCAAACTTAAAAGTTTGGTTGATGTACTGTACATCAGGCCTTTAGTTCTTCCAAACGAACTTCTTCTCTTTATTCAGTTTTGTGTTAAAAGAAAATTCATCCATTTAATCAGCTTAATTAGGTTATTTAATTCAATATAATATAATTACATCAATAATAGCTTTATTTTGGATGCCAGAACCACGAATTTGGGTTGCTTAAACATGTAGATTTTTATAATGACAAGGGTATGTGGCCACGAAGGCTGGACTAATTAGGACGTGATTCTCCATTACCTCCTGCATAACTAGTATTCACTGAAAGCTCTGGAAACAGATGTGACGAGTGAATAAGGTACTCTACCCCAAGTTGTTATTCTTGGTACTCACACTGGGTCAAACAGCTTGTCCAGAGTACTGTTACGGGTGTAAGCGAATGCTATGGGTGGCCTCATGAACTCTTTGGGAGTGATGACAAAGGTGCAGCGCTTGTTCTCATCAATATTCCTGCGAGTTTTATCCAAGTAGTCAAGTAACATGAGATGCTCCACAACGTTCCGTTCACGCAGATACATCACGTTCCCTGGTAACATAACAAGTCAGATCCATCACGTTTACTGGTAACATAACAAATCAGATACATCACGTTCCTGGTAACATAACAAGTCAGATCCATCACGTTTCCTGGTAACATAACAAATCAGATCCCTCACGTTCCCTGGTAACATAACAAGTTAGATCCATCACGTTTCCTGGTAACATAACAAGTTAGATCCATCACGTTTCTGGTAACCATAACAAATCAGATCCTCACGTTCCCTGGTAACATAACAAGTTAGATACATCACGTTTCCTGGTACCATAACAAGTCAGATCCATCACGGTCCCTGGTACCATAACAAGTCAGATACATCACGTTCCCTGGTAACATAACAGTCAGATCCCTCACGTTCCCTGGTAACATAACAAGTTAGATACATCACGTTTCCTGGTAACCATAACAAGTCAGATCTATCACGGTCCCTGGTACCATAACAAGTCAGATACATCACGTTCCCTGGTAACATAACAAGTCAGATCCTCACGTTCCCTGGTAACATAACACGTTAGGTCCATCACGTTCCCTGGTAACATAACAAGTCAGATACATCACGTTCCCTGGTAACATAACAAGTAGATCCATCACGGTTCCTGGTACCATAACAAGTCAGATCCATCACGGTCCCTGGTACCATAACAAGTCAGATCCATCACGTCCCTGGTACCATAACAAGTCAGATCCATCACGTCCCTGGTACCATAACAAGTCAGATCCATCACGGTCCCTGGTACCATAACAAGTCAGATACATCACGTTCCCTGGTAACATAACAAGTCAGATCCCTCACGTTCCCTGGTAACATAACACGTTAGATCCATCACGTTCCCTGGTAACATAACACGTTAGATCCATCACATTCCCTGGTAACATAACATATCAGATCCATTCAAACCACGGCATGAAACACACTTTATTATAATTATAGCCACATTATTATTGTTATGGGTTAAGTATCATCATACCTCCCTCGGTGGTCTTATGGTCTAAGGCACTACTCCCACAGTAGAATAGACTACCATTGATGGGGAGATCTAGGTTTGAATCTTGGTCGAGTGTACTGAGGAAAGCTTTTTTTTACAAAATGGTCTTACACTTTCCCTCCATGAAAATGTTGGTACGCTACATATAAAAATAATCTTCCTTATCCATTAAAACACTAGCGTAATTCTTGCATAAGCGTATAGCCTGAATGGGTAGTAAGACGTGGTGCTAAAAAAAAAGTATCATAATGAGGAAATAAATATAGCAAATTATTTGGAATAAGATTTTTGTTTTATAATTTCAATCTTATTTTCTAGGCTAAGATATGGGAAATTTTGATAAATTGTTAACGAAATTTGGAGTTTTTTTGTGTAAGTTTATATATGATTGGAGGGGGCTAGACTTACTCCACCCGTTTGGACATTAGAGCCCCTAAATTGGGTCATATTGTAGAATTCTGACGTACTGCCAGCCTTGAAATGAAACAAATAACTCAAATTCAAATAATTGTAAATATTTTGATGAAGACTAGGCCTACATTTTAAAGAATATTTTTTTTAAATTGTCAAAATGATTGTCTTAGAGAACATTAATTTCAATAACTCAAAGTTAAAACATTGAAACTCACACCTTCAGTGAAAAAAATAATAGATTAATATGTATATAATTAAAATCAAAAACTTAGATAATCTTTTCCATATTAGTTTGAAACATGTTGTTGTATTTTGCTAGCCAATTTTCTTTATGCACCTGTTCAGGTTATATACATATTAATGAACTACTCTATTGAGTTAGTGATGAGGAAGACTGCATTTAGAGAAAGTTTACCTGCATTACCCTCAATACTAGCAACCGGGTTTAGAATCCCGACCTACCTGTCATCAGCAATATAGTCTAACACAAGAGTGACGCCTAAGAGAATGCTGCCACCGAGGCATTAAGCCAAGAAATTAATGTTCGGGTTTATAGCTTGCCTTCAAAAGCACACAGGATGCATTTGTACAAGACAATATGATTTATAGCCGTTGACTTCATGAAGTTCACAGGATGCATTTGTACAAGACAAGATGATTTATAACCATTGACTTCATGAAGTTCACTACGCCAAAACATTTAATGTTTATTTTTCATGTCATCGTGCCACCCAAATCGTGTTACTATGCCACCCGGTGGCACGCATGCCATAGATATACCATCCCTGCCCTAGAACCTAAAAAAAATGGTCTTCACCTGGATTTGTTTTGTTAAATTAGATGCATTTAGAAGCTAATAAATGTGATCCTCCCCTAACACATTTTGGAAAATCGAATGTTTTTAATAGATAATTAGAGTGGTCGACACTTGGATTTAAAAAAATAAATTATGCTTATAGAAGCTATTTGAATTAGCTCCCTACGGATATTTATGTTAAAAATCAGATGCCTCTAGAAATAATTATTCACAGTGATATTTGCCTGGAGATTATTTGAAAATAAATTGCCTCTACAAGCTCTTTGGAGTGGTCCCACCCTGGAAATTATTTGAAAAGTGTATGCCTTTATAAAATGTTTTAAGTTTGATACAAGGCCATCTCTAAGTTTCATATTAAAAAAATTCGGAAAATTTGGAAAAGGGGGTAATTTGAACTCTGTAATAACCCCACCTATTCCTAAACCCATGATACACATACATTTTCATAAAATTGTGAAATTCAACATTTTTTATCAAAGACACAACAGGTATTTTCAAGAGATAATATTTTTCTATGAAGTTCAGCATGTTTTATAATTGCGAATACAATTTATTCACATCAAGCACAGCAAATATTATATATTCACTGAATTTTACTTAAAACTAGGAAAAAATTCTCCTTTCGGGACGTAGACCTACAACATGTGTTCGAATGAGTCAACACATTGTTTAATGAATCCCCCTAGGTACTATCATATCTATGAGATATAACATATCTCCATATGCTTTCTCAAGATTTCCACGTATTATCATGTGGTACACGTCTTCACACAAGGTACTCATATCCTCATATAGTACACGTCTTCACACAAGGTACTCATATCCTCATATAGTACACGTCTTCACACAAGGTACTCATATTATCATGTAGTACACGTCTTCACATAAGGTACTCATATTCTCATGTAGTACACGTATTCACACAAGGTACTCATATCCTCATATAGTACACGTATTCACACAAGGTACTCATATTCTCATATAGTACACGTATTCACACAAGGTACTCATATTCTCATATAGTACACGTCTTCACATAAGGTACTCATATTCTCATGTAGTACACGTCTTCACATAAGGTACTCATATCCTCATATAGTACACGTATTCACACAAGGTACTCATATTCTCATGTGGTACACGTCTTCACATAAGGTACTCATATTATAATGTAACATACGTCTTCACATAAGGTACTCATATCCTCATATAGTACACGTATTCACACAAGGTACTCATATCCTCATATAGTACACGTATTCACACAAGGTACTCATATCCTCATATAGTACACGTATTCACACAAGGTACTCATATCCTCATATAGTACACGTATTCACACAAGGTACTCATATCCTCATATAGTACACGTATTCACACAAGGTACTCATATCCTCATATAGTACACGTATTCACACAATGTACTCATATCCTCATATAGTACACGTATTCACACAAGGTACTCATATCCTCATATAGTACACGTATTCACACAAGGTACTCATATCCTCATATAGTACACGTATTCACACAAGGTACTCATATTCTCGTGTAATACACGTCTTTCCATGAAATACACATCTTCTCACGAGGTACAAGTCTTCTCACTAGAAACATGTATTCTCATGGAGTACACATTTTCTAATGAGACACACTAGTGTTTCCAGATTAGCTCACAATTAAACATGACTAATATTATGATGGATTAAATAACCAAGCTGTTATAGTTGTTAACGGTACATTATTACTCGTTAATCTTTCCACAAACTCGGCTACGAATGATATATTCCAGACGCGCAATGTGATTACATAACATTAGATTTAATACTCTACTATAATGATAAATGTGCAAACTGTCGATAGACTTTAGTAGAAACCCTGTGGCTTGGACACAGACAAGACCGTGTGACCTTGACTGGGAGCTTGGATAAGCAATCAAGTGTACTTGGGCGATCTCTAGGCTGGCTGATAACTTGTGATCATAGACTACAAGCTAGAGTTAAACTTAGATTCTCCTTGTACTTTAAGGCTAAACCAATCTTACGTGGGCTATGACACGCAATAAATATTATTAGTGCGTTGCCAAATTGGCAAGTCACTCGTAACTAAGTTGATACTTTTGGCAAGTGACTGAACTACGTTATTATTTCATTAATATTTGTATTAGTACAGGTGCGGGAGAAACTTTCTAACGTGGGTGGTAGCTGAAAATACAGTGTGGCCAGTAGCCTAAATATACATTGTATTTAGCGTGATCAGTAGCTGAAATATACATTGTTTCTAGTGTGACCAGTAGCTGTAACACTAATTGTTTCTAGTGTGGCCAGTAGCTAAAATATAGATTGTTTCTACCGGGGCCAGTAGCTGAAATATACATTGTATTTAGCGTGATCAGTAGCTGAAATATACATTGTTCCTAGTGTGACCAGTAGCTGGAACACTAATTGTTTCTAGTGTGGCCAGTGTCTGAAATATAGATTTTTACTACCGGGGCCAGTAGCTGAAATATAAATTGTTTTTAGCGTGATCAGTAGCTGAAATATACATTTTGTCTTGAGTAAGAATATAATTTTTTTACTGTTAGTGTAAGTAGGCCTTTATTAATAATCAACAAAGAGTTTGTATCTTCTACTATCTTCTACCCGCCTCGGTGGCGTAGTTGGCTAACGCGCCAGTCGTGTTAAGCCAGACCACCGAGGACGGGGAGCTCGAGGTTCGAATCTCGGTCGGGTGAACTGGGGTGGATTTTCCTAAACGGTTTTCCACTCTCCCTCCACGCAAATGCGGGTTCACTTCCTCTAACTTCAACCTTCCCAATTACTAATCCATTAGTGTAGTTAGTACTTAAGCGTATAACCCGAACGGGTAGTAAGACGCGGTGCTAAATAATAAATATTATCTTCTATACCAATAAAATGAAGAGTTTGTATGTATGTCATGACTCATGAGTATTGCGAGATATCTACCAGGCGCTGAGGTCTGATATTTGAAAATTAGTAGCCCCTGTATACAAACATTTGCACCACGAAGCTGGAATTTTAAACTTTTTATTAGATTTTTTAAATTTATTAAAAACGGGGCTCAAAGAAATCAAACAAAAGGCTTTTTTTTATGTCTTTTTGAAACAAATAAGCAATGCATTATGTGGTTACACTGGGCAACGCCAAGCACTTCTGCTAGCTATAAATAAATTAAATGTTTTACTTTACAAGAATAGTTCAAAAAATAATAGATATATTAAATAAACATATGAGATCAGAGAAACACACATTGAGTATAAACTGAACAGGTAGTAATACGCAGCAATAAAAATATTTAAGAAACACACACCATAAGGTACGACGCTAATATTCATAACAGGAACGATGGATCAGTAAGTTTGGGGCCAATGGAAAACATAATCGTGTCAATTTTGTCAATTTTTTAAATGGATGGATTAATAGAGGGGGCTTATGTTATCAACAAGGAAAAGTCAAACTAGATAAAATTTTGCACCCACTGCTTTCTGGCCAACATCTGGCCATTTAACATAGTTTATGGGCACAGTGTGTTGCAGGATCACTAGCTGAGTTTGTTCAGTGTATTGCAGGATCACAAGCTGAGTTTGTTCAGTGTGTTGCAGGATCACAAGTTGAGTTTGTTCAGTGTGTTTCAGGATCACTAGCTGAGTTTGTTCAGTGTATTGCAGGATCACAAGCTGAGTTTGTTCAGTGTGTTGCAGGATCACAAGTTGAGTTTGTTCAGTGTGTTTCAGGATCACTAGCTGAGTTTGTTCAGTGTATTGCAGGATCACAAGCTGAGTTTGTTCAGTGTGTTGCAGGATCACAAGTTGAGTTTGTTCAGTGTGTTTCAGGATCACTAGATGAGTTTGTTCAGTGTATTGCAGGATCACTAGCTGAGTTTGTTCAGTGTATTGCAGGATCACTAGCTGAGTTTGTTCAGTGTGTTGCAGGATCACAAGTTGAGTTTGTTCAGTGTGTTTCAGGATCACTAGTTGAGTTTGTTCAGTGTGTTTCATGATCACTAGCTGATACATAGTTTATACACAGCGTGCCACATGATAAATAGCTAAGTCTTGGTTTATGAACCTTATATTGAATTGTCATTAGCTAAGACTAGTTTATGCACAGTGTTTGTTGCATATTCCATAGCTTAGGTATACTGAAATATATAATAATAATCTAAGTATTGTAGTATCCTGGATTTTCTAGACCCTTGTTAATATAGTTGGAAAATGATTACTCTCTCTAGTTTTTGAGATATTTAGATACAATATTATTATAACCAGAAAAATATTAAAGGAACTGCACGCTAAAGATGTATGAATGCGATAGTATTAGGACTAAGGAGCAATATTATTATTTGCATGATAGAGATGTGTTGACTCACTATACTTAATTGGCATTTGAGATTAGATAATAGTTTTTATAATATTAGTGTGTCACATGGATATTTTGAAATGTATTAATATTTTGCTGATTTAAAGAAATATATACTAATACTCGTGGTAGTGATTGATGTAAATGGTCGTCGATATTGTCTTTGTGCCCTCGTTATATAGGTCTAGTTGCAAGGAAGGAAGGTGAGAGATATCATTTGTTATTACTTCATTCGCTAACATCAGGTTAGAAGGCTGCTTGTTGTTATCACGTACACCAGATTTTGGTTGTCTTGAATTCAACCGTTGCATTCGACTCATTTTCATAATTAAAGTGCAAAATTAATATTTTGGAAAGAGCACAGTAAGAGTTTAAACTTATCTCGCAAAGTATTAGATCAAAATTTATCATTAGTGATATTAGTAAGGCTACAAATAGTGTAAATATGGGTTTAAAATAAAATTAAGTTAATTTATTGTGTAACGAACTCACGGCTGTCTACTTTCTTCATCATCTCAGCATTGGTTGCCGTGACGAACTCTCCATAGCCCCTCCTTTTGGAATAATTCAGGTATTCATATCCTGGGTCCGTCTGAAACAAACGTATGTGTGTATTACACAGGGAAACTTTGGTCAGGAGCCATGGCTCCACGGAAAATGTGCGGGACGAACAAAATCAAAGAAATAATTCCAATTCATGTAAACTTGTGTGATATTACACTTTGAGCCAACACTATCTTCTCTACACCCTTAATGAGATTCTGGGGTTGTTCTGTAAACAATTGTACCACTCAGCTCTCATTCTATTTAGTTACGGCCACTATAGACTAAAAAGGAGGTGGGTGGGACTTAAGGAAATAATTATAAAAAAGGTGAAACATTTTAAAAATTAAGAAATATTTGAATTATTTATTCACAGTAACAAATAGTGTTAAAACAAGTTGCATGGCCTTACATGTCAAACTGAAGGGTGTTGGAAAACAAATAGATCTTAGTATTGTATTTCGTGCGCAGTACGTTACAAAAATAGTATGGTATATAAATATATTATATAAACTTTTATATGATATACAAGCTTCTAATTCACCACAGTGAATTAAGCTCAAACAAAATTAGTATATAAAGTTTAAATTTTAAATATTACAAAGATTGCAAAGAGCTTACAGAGTATCTTTGAAATAATTTACAACACGTCAGATTCACACCTGTGAATACAGACAAATCAGTTTTAAATTTAGGAAAAAAGTTTAAATTTAAATATCGCACCAGATATTTACTTAAAGTTTTAACTCCTAAATATTTTACAAGATCATAAATAGCTTAATGAGCCTCTTTTAAATGGTTTACAACGCGTCTGATTCACACCTGTGAATATAGACAAAATAGTTTTAAATTTAGGGACTAAATTTAAATTTAAATATTGCATCAGATATTTACGTAAAGCACAAAGGTGTCAAACTCTAACCTTAGTGAAACAATTACCCTTGTCACTTTTTATAGAATTAAATAAGATTCCCACATTTAAATTTCTAATAGACAAGCAAAGTTACGTTAGAAAACGTATAAATTTTGACTGGTGAATCTGCGAATATTAAAGTCAAAACCATATTAATCACCAAAAAATAAGTTACTTTAACAATAACTTCAAAAAAAGAAGAAATCTACAAAATACCCAACAAAAGAAACATTGTTAATTTAAAGAATTTAAATTATTACTGATAACCACAGAAGCAAAAAAATTAATATTTTACCTAAATATTGCAAACATAAAAAGAACCAAGAAATGGGGCTATTTATCTATACCAAGAAAATAAAAAGATACTAGCGCCCATGCGGTGACAGGAAACATTAAGTGCTACATAACAGAATTTACTTTTGAAATTAAAGTTTTTAGGGAAACATTACCGTTGCCTACACTGGCAGATTTCCATAACAAACTAAACCAAAGTATTTAAGAAAATCAAAATCCCTCGCAGCAATATGTAGATTATAGATATAAACAAAGATATTATTATCAGTCATCCTGGCTAGATACCGTCCTAGTTCTGAAGAGAACTTCTCGTGGTAGTGATTTATGCAAATGGTCCTCGATATTGTCTTTGTGTCCTCGTTATATAGGTCTAGTTGCAAGGAGGGAAGGTGAGAGATATCCTTTGTTATTACTTTATTCGCTAGCATTAGGTTAGAAGGTTGTATTGTTGTTATCACGTATACCAGATTTTGGTTGTCTCGAATTCAACCGTTGCATTCGACTCATTTTCATAACATCAACTCCAAGAGGCCGGACGTGCAGAGGTAGAGCTATGCTTGTTAGTTCACGTAGGCCAGCTAGATTTCCAAGCTCATGAGTGGTCTTGTCTTAGTACAGCATGGGCCAATCAGAGCATTGAAAGCTCACTCTGTTGGAACATCAGGGTTCTGCACAATTTGTAGCGTTTTTGGACCTCTCTTCAATCTAGCATTCGAGGTGATGAGACTGGACTTGCAAGCAGCTCTACTCCGGCAGACATATGCGTGAGTAGAACACCTATATTTGACATAGTAAGATCGTGATGTTTAATAATGCTGGATGTCTATGAGTACAAGATTATTTTGGGGTAGTATTTCTATTGCTGGATGGCTATGAATATTAGCTTGTTTAGGGGTGGGTAGGAACAGTGTCATATTAGCGGTACACGCTAATGTTACACAATTGTTCTCGTTCAAGATGAGAATTTATTATGGATCCAAGTTCAGTGTAGAGAACGTCTACACTATCCCAATCTAGTCCATGATGACGTGTATCTACCCAATCAACATTCCTCTTAGTCCATGATGAGAGACATTCGATCCCGAATGGTTGTAAAAACTTGAAGTTGACTACAACAGGTGTGTCATTTTTAACAAATTAAGGTATGATGGCAACCTCTTTTAAGAGGAATACCACATCACCGCTCATGAGCCCTTGAATGTCGATAAACACCTTACACAGGGTAGGAAAACACAGTTTTAAGAATATATATGAAGCAACATGGCGACGTCACTCTTGGAGGGCTTGTAGTGAATGACGAAATAGTGTATGATTGGACATAACTTTTTTGTTTTTTTAAGCACCGCGTCTTACTACCCGTTCGGGTTATATGCTTAAGTACTAATTACTCTAATGGGTTAGGAATTGGAAGGGTTGAATTTAGAGGAAGTGAACCCGCATTTGCGTGGAGGGAGAGTGGAAAACCATTTAGGAAAAACCACCCCAGTTAACCCGACCGAGATTCGAACCTCGATCTCCCCGTCCTCGGTGGTCGAATTCAACACGACTAGCGCGTTAGCCAACTACGCCACCGAGGCGGGTATTTTTGTATTTGAATGTACATTTTCTTCTGCCTCGAAAGTGAATCAAAATGTTATCATACCGTCCTGTCAAGTTGCGTTGAACACGATGATAGAGATAATAGACTTAGAACCTGTTGGATCAAGTAAGGGTAGAGGAGTGCTCATTCCATAGTATGAGGTTTGAAAATTAGTATAGTCCTCTTATAATTTGTAGAATGAATCTTGATCAAAATCAATGTTCTTATCTTCGTAAAGATACATGACCGAACTCAAACAAGGTTTTGGTGATTGTAAACAACAATGATATAAAATACTTCTATCTGCAGATGTAGTGTCTCGACAAGTCTATATAGCAAATATGACACAACAAAGTTTTCGCAGAAGAGTAAATATTTTCACAGTCCAATCGTGTTGTGTGGAAATATGAATATTAGGATACTCTCGATGATCCTCCCACCCTTGATGAAGTTAAACAGATTTAGTCGATTGATATCATAATACTTGATATAAGGTAAAGCCATGCTTAGCTAGATACTGGAAGTTGTTTCTACAACAGAAGGTGTTACTCTTTGTAATACAGTATTGTCTGGTGTTGATCCAACAAGTACTAATTTTTTGTTTTCATAGATAAGTAGGCCTATACGAGAATAGTCTTCGGCAAAGCCCAATATGAGTTTTAGAGGGATGCATATTTCAAAAATAGCCAAAGATGCATGAACATACATTCCTTCTAACCTACAATAGCTCCACGTTCGTCAACTAGTCGCACAGAGATAGACTCTACTACTTGTTTCGTGACTGGAAGGTAAACGGTATTGTTTGGCGCCTCCCCGTTCTTATAGCCTGTAGGGATAGTCATGCTAAATTCATGCAGAGTATGACTGGTCTCTATTGAAGTAAGCTCCCCAGGAAAGACTATATTTTACCCGAATCATGTTAACGTGTAGGATATTCACAGTTATGATTGAGACGTGTATCTCTACACTGTCCAAAATCGTTGCGTTAAACCCAAACAAAGAGGAGAAGATTTAATAAAGTTAACATCTATAGAACATGTGATGTTACTCTTTAAGGTGGTCGGATAGCCAATAAGAGAGTTTTACGTCTTTATCAATTTTTGTTCTTAGATATAAATCCAGAGTCTTTAGCTCATAAGTGCCTACAGGAATCATATACTCTTTCCATCCACAGTAGAATTATTTGTTACGTTCGTTAATGCTATGTATTAAATTGATTATATTCTCCCAATATCATCTGAAGAAAATGGTTCTCTGTCAGATTTGAAATCTACAAGTCAATGTTAACGTCATAGATATGTTTACTAGAATTAAGGGTTAGCATTGGTATTTATGCTTAGGAAAGCTAGATAGATGACCACATAATAAGTTATATACTCTTGGTAGCAATCATGATTAAATATGATGGGTATTACTCTTAGATATGTTATTAGTTCAAGGGGAGGTCTTAGATCACCAAAACTATCAAAGTATTCAGCATGACCTTCATGTTTTCTATACGCTACCTGTAACTTTGGTATGCTACAAGTCACCAACTACAATCTAACCACCCGATTTCCTACATTGTAATAGCCCTATTGATTCAGGTCATATAGAGTTCACCTCTTAAGATAATATTCCATTACTGTTTGCCTTAACTCATATGGCCATTTTCCTCTATCTAACCAACGTTAAACGTAATAAAAAAACGAGCGTCACCCATCCGGCCATCGTTTCCATAGCAACGGTTAAAGCGGGCAGTGAGGTTTGAGAATGACGCGCTTGCACGAGAGACAGCGATTGAGGAGTGTGGTCAGCCAAAATATGACGTGGCTTGGTTACAGGATTTTGACTATAGTAGGCACTCGCTGTCGACGCTGATTGGACCTTGATGCTATCATTTCAAAAAACTCTTCCACCACCTAGGTCTTCACTCGGACACATATAGTTGATGTCGCCAGTACTTGAACAAGCAACTTTATATTTTGACTTGAAGCAGTGAACACCAAATCATCCTGAGGAAGACCGGAGAAGAAGACCCTCAGCCGGCGATGTTTTGCTGAGAAAATAAGGGTCCACGTAAAGGTATTTTAGTGGTTTGGGCCAGTACAGGTAAGGATGTTGGTGCCAGGAAAGGGACTGAGATTCTTTATCCTTACTTTAGATTTCATGGACGGAGCTAGTCCTGAAATTTATTATATTACTCAGCATATGTTTCCATATTATTTGTCGTCTTAGTAGGTAGGAGCCTTAATCTGTTCTGTTTCACTTATTATGTATTAAAGTTAGTAAAGTTAGCCATTGAGGTGGAAGGGCACCTTAAGACTATTTATTTTCCAGTTATGTGTACATTTCAGTCTAGAAGGTTCGGTTATGTATGTTATGTCAACTCGATACACAAAGATCAGTTAAATGTATTGTTTATGATTCAGGTGCTCACTTTTTTACGACTGACGTGGAATTGTAACGTCTTATAGTGTCCTTTATATTAAGTAGAGCGTAGCCGTGAGCGCCGAGATCTAATTGTTCCATGTTCGTTTTTTATTCTCATTTTTGAAAAGAATATTTATGTTAATTATGTAAAATAATTTGTCGGTCAAAATAAATTACTCATAAACATATTCAGAGTAAAAGATGAGTTTCACTTTCATGGCTCAGAAGTGGGAACTATTTTTTCAGAGTTACAATTGAAGTAGCTACCATCCTTGAGGTTGATAGATTTTGTTGGTCTCTTCAAGATATAAGTTTGTATTTAGTCACTAAGGGATCAGGTTTTGGAGATCCTTAGGTCAATGGTATGTTGAGTGTGTATTGTACTCTTGATAGTAGGTGTGACTCTTAACGCACACATTTTTACATCATATCCAAACTTTACCTTGTTGAAAGCATTTTAAGACAAAAAAGGAGATAAGGCTTTTGTTAAATGGCTCAGATTCAACCCTTACCATAGTTCATGGATTGATGTAGATCTCTTTTTTCTAATAAATTTGATATTATGTTATTGTTGTTAGTCTTTATTCCTCTAAATCTTTAATGTAGATGAGAAGTTAGATTCTACACCAGCATTTACTTTAAAAATGTGTCAGATAACTTGAGTTATAGACTCTAGATGCAGGTAAACGCTTTATTACAGGGAGAGAAAAGAATGATGTCACAGCAGGCAGTGTTTTGTTGAAGGCCGTCGGATTGGTGATAGGTCCTGACATGAGAAGGTAGGGGAGAATAATGACGAGGGCTGACAGTTGTGGGAGGGCTGGTAAAAGCGAGGAGGAGAAGAATGACGATGGTTGACAGTGGGGAGGGCTGGTAAAAGCGAGGAGGAGAAGAATGACGATGGTTGACAGGCTGGGTGACAGGTGGGCAGGAGTCTGGTTGAAGTGGGAGGAGGGATAATAGCCGGGTGGCAGTTATTTGGGAGGGGGCAATATCCAACCTATCATGCGTGACACATTAGCCCCTCTATGTGTCTCAGTGTCACTTTTCACTTAGTCAGATAGCTCCTTATATATTGGCTCTTAAGGGAAAATATTGTTGCACTAGGCTTTTCTATGTGTCCTGGTATGCCTGTTCTATAAATACTCACTTACATAAACGATGACAAAGAGCCAGTTTCATAGTAAAACTTAGTACGCCTCAAGTGCGGCGCTATACTAAATACAAGACGTCACCTACCTGAAATTGAATGGAATGGGCCAGTTTCATATGCGAAACTGGCCCATTCCATTTTGGTCTAGGTAGGTGTCTTCCTGTATTTAGTATCGACTCGCACTTTAGGCTCACTAAGTCTGACTATGAAACTGGCCCAAAATGTGTGTCCGTAAGCCGTGATATCTCGATTGTTTAAAAAAAGTTGTTCAATCAGTTATATGTTGCAAAGCATTGATATTATTTGACACGTAAAATATATATTTTTCAATGGATCTGTAGTTAGAAACGAGTAAGAGTTTGGAACACCAACCCCCACTTTCTAGAGCGAGACTATCCCATATATTGACAAAATCCAAATGGCATAATCTAAAATGGTGTATTCCTGCAACGTTTATAAAAAGAATAATCGGGCTGCTTTGTAAGTCGGTTCGTCAAAAGTTACGTGAACTACACATAGTCATGGATCAGGGTACACGTGTCCCGCAGGATGTAAAATTTACACGCCTGTCCTAGTAGGATAGCAAGACGCAATGTATATAGCAAACATTTTGTCTGAATCGGCCTTTGGCCAGTCCACCAGGATTCCTTGGGTTGCAGTCAAAGGAGTATTCAAAATGTTTGGTCTGATTAGTTGATCTAGTTTTATGGTATTTCGGGTGTAAGTTATCTTGGTGTTTAGAAATTTAGTTTCAATGAGAGAATACTATTTTAAGAAAATTGCGGACCGATGTATCTATACTTAGACATAATCCAAGGTTACATTGGATTATTCTAATGCTTAAAAAGATGATGAAACCAGTTCCGTAATAATAAATATATGTTATCACTTCTGGGAACTGGTGTGAATTTATAGCCTTTGTCAACGTTTTAAAACATATTTTTACAGGGCTAAGCTGTTTTTTAATTTTTGTTAAAGATGAATATAAAACTGTTTTCTTAGTAAATTCATAACTATTAAAAACTACCAATAAGCCAGGCAGCATAGCAAAAAAAAAAAAAAAAAAAAAGGGACAAATGTCACGAAAAATCCGACAAAAGATTTTGTGGGTTTAAAATATTCCTTGGGTCAATATAAGAAACCAATCTCGTTTTCCCCCTCCCCCAACCTATGCATAGCTTTTGGCAGTGACGTAAAGATACAAAAAACTGTTTTTTGTTAACAGCTTGTTTATTTTTGGTTTTTTGACAAAAGTGCATCAGTTATAAATTAAGGTACATAAAATTACCTGATAAAAAGTATCTGCTAATTTTTTCGTATGACCCATATTTTTGAAGTAATATATGGGCAGAGTTGGAATTTTTTTTAAAAGTGTTGAAAATTAATACTTTAACTAGTTAAAATTGATTATTTATGCGTTAATTAACAATAAAATAAATATTGACCAATAAATAAGTAAATTTATAAATAAATAAATAGTACATAAAACAATCTTTTTTTATTGTTGGAAGACATAGTCGGTGGAAAATATGCAGACATGAAATTTAATAGAAAGAAAAGAGTGATTCCTCTGAAAGAGTGAGCTCATCAGTTAAGATTCATGATGAAATCATTCCAGTTGACTCTTTATAGATGTTTCAGAGAATAGCAATGAGTAAGAAATCTGAGAAAGATCTGGAGCATTATTTCCAATGTAAACTAGCTCCCTATCCACTCTCACTTTTCGAGGAATTGGGAATAAGGAAAACAAAAAATCTAGCCATGCACGAGATGTTTCTCCTGTTACCGAATCCATTGACTTTGATAACAAGATTAACGTAGTAGATTGTGGATTCCTACTTCATCAAGTTGTTTGGCATCATCAAGAAACATTCGCCTCCATCTTATCAAAATACGTGCAGTGCGTTGAAATTTTTTACAAACCAAGGGGCGTGATTATCTTCTATGGTTATCCAAATGACGCTCCAATGACGGACACAAAATCAGCCGAGCGGCTTCGTCGATCGCACAGGCACAGGACTGGTGACGTACTGTTCGATGAAACAATGACAGCAACAATGTTACAAGAGAAATTTCTTGCTAATGATAGGAATAGGAATCAGCTGATTTCAATGATACGAGCGAAATTGGACAATGCTGTGTTCATTTACAGCAGGCTACTGAAGATTCTAATACTCTCATCATCGAAACTGCACTGGATCTATCACTAGAAAATAGTTCTGCTATCGTGGTTGGCAACTATATTGTTCAGCTTATCCTGCTTACAGCCCTGGCTGCATCTGTGTCTAACAACTACTTCATGAAGCCAAGTAAAGGAAAAACACAGATGGCAATATATTCTTCAAAAAGCTTTAATTATCCTCATGAAATAGCAGAAAACATTTTATTCCTTCACGCATTTAGTGGATGCGATACGACTTCGGCGTTCTACCAGCAGGGCAAGATTAAATTAGTTAAACTCCTACATAAAGACAAGAACTTGCAAAGAGCCGTGACAGCTTTCAGTTTCAAATACGTCTCAAGATCTCATCAATGCTGCAAGAAAAGCATTTATAAAACACTGTATGGAATTAGTAGTGAAGAAATATCATTGACATACACATATACACCAGTGCTTCGTTAAATCAATTTCCAAGGCTGCTTGTAATCTTGAATCCTTACCACCAACCGAAGCAGCAGCAAAGCAACATTCACTTCGAACTTATCATAAGGTTTAACAGTTGTATGGCTATACGAAAACTCAGGAAGATTGGTGTTGAAAAAAAAGCAAACATGGCCTCACACCAATTCCCACCCTGAAAGACGCCGTTCCTCAAGAGCTGCTCCATACGATTTCATGCAGATGTACCAAAGGTTGCAAAGCAGCCTGCAGTTGCAAAAAAGCTGTACTTCTATGCTCGACCATCTGTGGAAACTCTCGTGGCCAATCCTGAACAAATGTCAACGACGATGAGGACCTCAATGGCATTGACGAAATAATTAATATCCAATTCGAGCGATTTACGTTTGATCATGACGACGAAGAGCTTCATTCAGAGAGCAAATCAGCCGAAACAGACGATGCTGACGAAGAAAAGAAGAATAGGGGTGACGTGGTGGATGTCGAACCCACTGTCGAACCCCAACCATCAACCTCAGGTCGAAGATCCGAAGATTATCTAAGCGTAAAGGAATCACCTTGTAGAATGAGTCTTCTACCTCTACCTTCTACCATCCAGGATGTTCTGCCTCCCCCCCCCCAAAAAAAACCCCTGCCAACTGATAAGTAGATTGTACCATTGACAAGTTTTTTGGTAAGCCTTAAAATTTACAAATTTTAGAATTAAATAGTTACACAGAATAAGTACACAAACATTTTTCTTCTGCAACGCCTTTGTGGGGTTCACGTTTCTTGGAAATTCCAACGAATGAGCTGCTGATTTGATTTTTCTAACATAAAAAAAAATATTGTTTTATGAATTATTTATTTATTTGTCAACATCTATTTTATTGTTAATTAACGCATAAATAGTTGTATTTCACGAGTGAAAGTACTAATTTTCAACACTTTTTAAAATTTTCCAAATTTTTCCGGATATTACTCCAAAAATATGGGTCATAAAAAAATGAACAAGACCTTTTTTGTAGGGAAGTTCATGTACCATAATTTATACCTGATGCATTCATGTCAAAAAACAAAAAATAAACGAGCTGTTTACAAAAAACAGTTTTTTTTGTATCTTTACGCCATTGTCAAAAGTTATACATAGGTTGAGGGAGGGGAAAATTAAATTGGTTTATTATATTCACCCAAGGAACATTTTAAACCCATAAGATCTTTTGTTGGATTTTTTGTGACATAAAAAAAAGGACCGCATAGCCACAATGACATTGGCTGTGTTAATGTTGAATGTTGTGTATATGGTGCATCCATCAGAGCGTGGTATCAAATGAAAGTGATGTCTTTGTCCCCAAAACTTATTATCAGGGCCCGGAATTTGATTACCTTAAAATAATCAAATAATGACCTAATAATATTAACATAAACTCGTAATAAATAAAACGACTAAATCAAACAAGCACTTAACAAAATGTAAACTAAATAATATCCATGCGACTAAAATTTTGCGTTCTGCTAAATATTATATTGATTTACAAATGCCTGTTTCAGAAATAATAGCTACCCTATCCCAACACAACTCCTTCTAGTTTAATTACAGTATCTCCCCAGAAATGTGTACTTCACAACCATACAAGCAAAGAGGCTACAAAGTTAATCGACTACATTATATAAACCTCATTACGACAGCTGTGTGTTGGAAAATAAAAATACATTTATAAAATATTGGTTGTATGAAATTTAAAAATATACTTATTCAACGTGAATGCCTTGAAATGACTCAAAATTACCTAAAAACCATTCAAAAATGTCTAAAAATGAAAAACATGACCTATAAAATATACATTTCTACAACATGAAGGTCATGAACAGAGTTAATATACTTGTGAGCATTGAATGTTGAATGTAACGAACAAAAAAAAAGAGATGATATCATCAAAATCCGACCCTGCTTATAATAATATCAACCACTTCGGTGGCGGCATGGTCTAAGGCACTACTTTCCTAATCTGCTGACTTCCAATGATGAGGAGCTCGTGGTTCGATCCCGGTCGGGTGTATTGAGAGTGTTTTTTCTTAATGATTTCACACTTCTTTGGAAAGAAGTGTAAAGAGGAATGTTAATGAGAGTGAAAACATATATGAGGACAACAGGAGTTGTGTTAAGTCAGAGATTGGAAGTATGGAGTGTTTCCAAATAAAAAATTGAGTGAAGTAGGGGAGAGCCCTTTAACCGATACTATTTTTTAATGGTAATGGAAATGGTCATGAAAAAAGTGGCAGTAAAACTCGGGGAGAAAAAAAATGAAAGCCATGCTGTTTGTTGATGACTTGATGGTTTGGGAGGAGAAGGAAGAGGAAGTACAGAACAACTACAGGAATGGAATGAGGAAGTACAGGAATAACTACAAGGATGAAATGAGGAAGTAAAAGAGTGTGGAATGAAATTTAGCATAGCAAAGTGTGAAGTGATGGTATATACAAGGAAGAGGTTACGGGCCTTATAAAGCTATTAGGTTGGATGGAGTAGAGCTGAGAAAAGCAGAGAACGTAAAATATCTTGGAAGCGTGATTTAGGAGAAAAGTGGGAGTAGAGAGGATCTAATGAGAAGAGAGCAGTAGGGAGATTTGTTCTATAGGTGTGTAAGATACCTGCTATGGAGAAGATAAGTGCCCTTTAAGTGTAATGAAGAGTTGTAAAATGGCATACTTAGTACACATTGTCACATGTGCAGCAGAAACATGAACATTAAATGTAAAAGGGACTCGAAAATTAGAGGTCTTGGGTATGAAGATTGTGCGGAGCAGGTTAACTGTCACGAGTATAAACAAGATTAGGACTGAAGTTATCTGGGGAAGAGTAGGAGTACAGGGAGTACATGCGATATTAGAGAAAGTAAGACTGAGATGGTATGGGCATGTAATGAGGATGGAAAAAGAGAGGATACCGAAGAAAATGTTGGAAATGAACTATGTAGGAAAAAGACTGCAAGGGAGGTCAAGAAAGTGATGGGAGGAGCAGATAACAGAACGTGTTCAAGGGAGAGGAGAAGAATGGAAGAAATTAAAGGAGGAAGAGTGGTGGAAGAATAGAGGAAGATGGAGGCATTTTACTAAACTGACCAGGCCACAGGCTGGAAATAGTTCATGATGATGATGGTTTCACATTCTCCCCAGGAAAATTATGGTACAATTTCTCTATATTTAACCTTCCTCATCCTTAACCCATTAGAGTAATAAGTACAAGCGGTGCTAAAAAAAATGGAAAATAATATAACCATATCGTGGTAAGTTCAAGGAAAAATCGAGTTATGATCGTTTTAAAGGGTCAGGTCATAATTATCAACCCTAGAGACGTATTATCCCTGAACCTCATTAGCGGACACCCTCGTCAACCATTGATCGAGGTACGTTCCCAATAGTGAGTGGCGAGCAGTCTAACTAATTACACTACTGGAACAGAGTATTGCCTCCCAGACAATCGATATCTTCGTCCACACCTCTGTTTTCGATTGACAGTCACGTGATACCCACGAACCAAATACATGTCAAGGATATCATAAAAACTTGATTTAGAGCAAAACTCTCATTAGTTTGATGGATGTATCATGTCTACAGATTGTTCAACGGACTAGATACTCAACACTTGTGGACATTTGAAAATAAATAATATACTCTATATTTAACTATATTTCAACCAAAATATTTATCACAAAGTCTTTTTTTGAAAACATATTGTTTGTTGTATGCTTATTCAGTTTATGCATGAAAATTACTAAGCTAATAAATAGCTTAGACTTAAAAAATAACTTAAAATATTATTTCACACAAGGGGCTACCAAAGTTTGGCCCGAGCTTTTTATGTGGGACACAACACGACAGTTTGTAATTTCAGTGTATACCTAGAAAAAGGCAAAATTTTTAATACTCCTTTTAAGTTAGCTTTGTGATATTATAATATTAATTTTGTCTTTTTAACACTACATTTAAAAATAACGTTAGAAAGAACAAAATGTGGAGGGAAAGATATAAACTTAGCCTTAATTTTTATTTTGATACCAAATCGTACAGGCCTAATTTCTTTCAATATAACTATTAATGGTTACGGTAATGTTTGAATTTAAAAGGTTGTTAAAATGAACTTTAAAATTAACCTACTCGTTAAAAGTATATAGAAAATTAATTTATTTGATATTGAACACGTAATTAGAAATATAGATTTTCGAAAAAATTATTTAGAACATATTTGGTTCTAAAAGGGTTGAGACAATGGAGACAGAAGAAAGTTACATAATTATATATATTATATAATTATAATTGACTTTGCTAATCGTTGACATGGTGCTTCCAAATGATTCCAAAAGATTTTGAACTACAATAAATTTTACAAACGTCGCTAGTAATATGACACAATTTTCCTTCCTTTTAGGCATTCAATGTACTACGTTCATTCGTTTATCTATTTTCTGAGATAATTATGTTTGGGGGTTTGTAAGAGTCTGAGTCCAAGGTCAGTTAAAATTATTTTTCTTTTAATACTGCTCTAAAAATTAAGTTCAACTAATTTGTGTTATTCAATCTTGCTTAGATTGGAAGGAGATATCAATCATCTAAACAAAACAAAATAAGAATTTGTGTTAAAGTTATAAAATCAAAAACAAAGAAATTTAGAAACCTGAAACTTACTATGCGTAATTATTTACACCCGATGGTGAAACAATCGGGATTAATTTTGATTTTCCCAATTATTACGAGCCTGAGGCCTTATACAACCTGTTGTTCAATTCCAGCATAAACTGTTATATATACAATTAATTCGTTTTAAATCAAAATATATCACCAAGTATAAGTCTCATCATCAAATCTTAAAAATAAATTTCATGTGATTATATTATAGAGTATACTATGTTTTATAGTTTATTGTTTGGTTCATATTCACATTAGGAGGTCAAAAATCTGTCCTTGGTTGAACAAAATTACAAAATCAACGTTCAAAATATTTAATTGACTTGTCTTAGGGTTATACAGATAAGTATTCAAACAGAAGCCTCGCCCAAGTCATCTGAAACTCCAAGGAATTAAATGATACAACTAAATTTAAAAAAGTATTTTTGAATATTAGCGCTGCAATTTCAAAAACAAGAAACCCTCAAAGACACAACTTAGCATACGTATTAGAGAAGCATGAAAGTATGTACTTTAGCGTTTTTTTACTTATATATATATTGCTAGTCTGACTCCTCAAACCAAGTGATAAATCAAGAAAACTATAAATTAATACTTGGCATATTGGGTAAAACGGAAATGTGTATTAGGCATTTTTTATTACTAATTCTATTACGAGATGTATGACCTAAACAAGGTGAATTCCAATGTGAATGGTTTCCAAGCTAAATTTAAATGATGCGTGTTGTGGCTAGGTCAGTTTTTTTATAGATGGATAAGTGAAGTGATTTATTGTAGAGAAGTAAATCCATTTTTTTCAAGGTTGGACCGATTATTTTAATGAACGAGTTATAGGAGAACAAGTTTTACATGGGTTGGTTTGATTAAGTCTGCTTGTAGATGAGCCAGGGCTCTAGGGTCTGGTTTGAAAATTAAGTCTACTTGTAGATGAGCCAGGGCTCTAGGGTCTGGTTTGAGAATTAAATCTGCTTATAGATGAGCCAGGGCTCTAGGGTCTGGTTTGAGAATTAAGTCTGCTTGTAGATGAATCAGGGCTCTAGGGTCTAGTCTGAGAATTAAGTCTGCTTGTAGATGAACCAGGGCTCTAGGGTCTGGTTTGAGAGAGAATTAAGTCTGCTTGTAGATGAACCAGGCTCTAGGGTCTGGTTTTTAGAGAGAATTAAGTCTGCTTGTAATGAACAGGGCTCTAGGTTCTAGTTTGAGAGAAATTAAGTCTGCTTGTAGATGAACCAGGGCTCTATGGGTCTGGTTCTGAGAGAGAATTAAGTCTGCTTGTAGATGAACCAGGGCTCTAGGGTCTAGTCTGAGAATTAAGTCTGCTTGTAGATGAACCAGGGCTCTAGGGTCTAGTTTGAGAGAGAATTAAGTCTGATTGTAGATGAACCAGGGCTCTAGGGTCTAGTCTGAGAATTAAGTCTGCTTGTAGAAGAACCAGGGCTCTAGGGTCTGGTCTGAGAGAGAATTAAGTCTGCTTGTAGATGAACCAGGGCTCTAGGGTCTGTCTGAGAATTAAGTCTGCTTGTAGATGAACCAGGGCTCTAGGGTCTAGTCTGAGAATTAAGTCTGCTTGTAGATGAACCAGGGCTCTAGGGTCTAGTCTGAGAATTAAGTCTGCTTGTAGATGACCAGGGCTCTAGGGTCTAGTTGAGAGAGAATTAAGTCTGCTTGTAGATGAACCAGGGCTCTAGGGTCTAGTCTGAGAATTAAGTCTGCTTGTAGATGAACCAGGGCTCTAGGGTCTAGTCTGAGAATTAAGTCTGCTTGTAGATGAACCAGGGCTCTAGGGTCTAGTTTGAGAATTAAGTCTGCTTGTAGATGAACCAGTATTCCACGGACTACTCTGTGAATGAAGAAGGCGTGTTTATGTATCGACCGCAATTAAATGCCACGCTCCTGTCGTGCTGTGCGCTCCCATATTGCCCGCCTGTCTACCTTGTGATTGTTATTAAATTGTCACTCTGACCAAGCGGCTCAGCTTAAGCTCGATATTCCTCCTCCCCGTGCTTTTTTCTGGTGGCAACACCAACACAAAAACTGTTTAGCTAAATCTTTCCAACTCTTCTGAGGACTCAAAGTTTTCAATAGTTTCTAATGAAGGTACCAAGTGATTTGATTCTTTCTGACCTTTTTAGCCAAGCTCTAGATTTATTAGAATTATATATATACGTACATATACATAAGATGAGCTAAACCACCAAAATAAACAATAGCTTTTATGTTGGATTGCATTAACTTAGGCTTAGAGCGCTAGCTGTGACGCTTCGGGCTGACCTTCCTAATTTGGATATTATTTTGTGTTCTGTTTCTAAACCAGCGTATTAAGCAAGTAAGAGTGAAGATGGAAAAGTCACAGGATAAAAGTGTGAGAATGGAATATGAAAGATTACTGGGTGAAAAATTAACATTATAAGAGCATGAATGGAATGTCTAAATACATTTTAACAAAATAAAAGAAGCTGTAATTGCGCGCACGAAAGATGTGTGTGAATCTGAGGTAGTGGGAATGTTAAAACGGAGTGCACGGTGGAAATAGTACGGGAAAGAAGCTGTGAGAGAAAATAAACACGCATACAAACAAAGAATTACTGTAAAGAGTGAAAACGATTGTAAGAGTTTGAAGGACGTATACAATGAGAAAAATATGAACGCAAAGAAAGTAGTAAAGGAGAATGAAGAGCAAATGAAATTTAAAAAGGATAAAGAATGCCGAATGATTTTGAAGGAAATAAGAAGTCATTCAGAATATGAGTAAAGAGAACGAGACAAGGAGTGCAAGGAAGGATCTATAGCATTCAGAATAAACGTGGTGGGAAGATCTGGGAGGAAAACAGTATAAGAAAGTGACGGAGGGAATATTTTGAGCAATTATTTGGAGAAAACGTAGATAAAGTAGCAGAAAGTAGGAATTGTTATTATAAACGAAACAATTTACGAGACTGATGTGTAAAATCTATGAAAGTGTTAAATAATGGCAAATTTGCGGATGTAAATGGAATCACAAGCTTAAGTGTGGGGCCATGGTACTACTTGACTTGAATTATAGAGCAATTAGTTTGTTGAGTATTCCAGGCAAAGTTATTGTGAGTCTTAATTCAGAGGGTGCTTTAAATACTACGGTTAATATTAGAAGTGTGCAATGTGGACTCAAGCCAGGTAGAGGTTGCAAGGACCAGATATTTGCATTCATTGCAGCAAGTGATTGAGAAATGTTTGGTAGTAAGGAAGAAAGCTTATTGCGCATTCGATGATCTGGAAAAAGCGTAAGATCGGGTGAATAGGAGTATGTTATGGACTGTTCTGAGAGAGTATGGTATGGATTCATGGTTAGTAAATGCAATTAAGGCGGTGTATGATGGAAGTAAAACGTGCGTTAGGGTGGATGGAGCTTTGGGAGAATGATTTGACACTGAACAGTGTGTTGGACAAGGTTGTGTAATGTCTCCATGGTTGTTTAATGTTTTCATGGATAAGTGTGTGAGGGATGCTTGTGAGGATGCGGTTGGTGTACAAATTGACAATGTGAATATGAGAATGCTGTTATATGCAAATGATGCCGTGTTAATGGCTGAAAATGAAGGTTACACGTAGAATGCATTAAATCATTTTAATGTTGTGACAAACGGAATGTGTCTTGGTATAAATATCTCAAAAACTAAGATGACAGTTTTTTAAAAGAATGTTTCAAGATATAAACGATTGTCAGCTTAGTATAAATGGAAAACTTTTAGAACAAGTGAATGATTTTGTGTAGCTGGGCAGAATGTTCTGTGAACATGTTAGGATGGATGGTGACATCGATGGACGGTTGAATGTATCACGGAGAGTAGTTGGATGTTTGTGGACTATTGCAAGAAATGAAGTAGTGTAGAAAGAGGGAAATATGACCGTATATAAATTGTGTTAACACCGACATTGTTTTATGGATGTGAAGCGTGGATTTGTCAAGATAAATACAAGAGCAAGATGAATGCTGTTGGAATGAGATATTTAAGAAATGTGTGTAGAAAAACTCGTATAGACATAGTCAGTAATGAATGGCTGCTGAAGGAGTGCGTTTTGAAAGGGAATCCAATAGGTCAATGCGAAATAAGCGTGTCACGTTTGTTTGATCATGTTGAGAGGATGAGTGTGGATTGAGTAACGAAGCAAATATATGAAGGTAGAATGTGTGGATCAAAAGGAAGGGGTAGACCATGTAAAACGTGGCTAGATGTGGTAGGTGAATGTGTGGAAAAGAGAAATATTAATAGTTTTAAGAATAAATAAAAAGCATGCATGACTCGGAATATGGATGTTGTTGAAGCGAAGGGAGTATGCAAGGATAGGGAAGTGTGGAGAAAGTTAGTGAGGATGGTTTAGCTCTATGCACAGTTTCTTGCCTAATCTGTAAGGGAAGGGCAGTATTAGGTATTTATAGAAAATTAACGTTTAAGTAGATAAAATATGTTCCCCAGACATTCTTGTTCGGTTACTAGTTATTCTTATAAAATTTTGTCCCTCACAATATATGAATAAATGGTACGGCGCACCGCACAGACTTTCTCTCTCTTTCTATAAACTCGTAAGATTTCTGAACGGAGTAATGTACATTGTATCATCACCACTCCACATAATAACACGCATAAAATAATATACAATGATATAGAATCAATGAGAAAAGAGGCGCATCTTTGTCCACCTAAGAGCATTTCAAACAGTTTAATGTCTTCCACAAGGGTCAACACTTCGTATTAAAATTTCGATTTTTGGCTAAAATGTTAACATTTTATAAGGTGTTGCAGATCTTCAAGTCATCGCATTGATATTTAATTATTCATTTATACATTTTGATCAATAAAAAATGTAAATATTGACTATTGAGTCTAAAATGGAGATAGATCATTGCTGTGCAAACATTTCTCCTAAGAGCTTTAAGGAAAAATAACATACTTTTTTTTAGATACTTATATTTAATTACTCTATGGCATTGGAGAATTATTGCGTTAAGACTTAAGTAGTATATGTTTACAACTAAAGCTCACAAAATTGTATTAATATATTTGCAAATATCTCAGAAACTGTTGCTTTTATAAAAATATATGTCAAATAAAAGTTTTTTATTTCTAATAATCCTACAATTTTGCAATGATAAGTTGTTTAGTTTCTCAAATAGTTGTGGAGATACGGAAATTAACGCCTCTGTAAAGTACCCTAAAAATCATTTTCATAGGAAAATGAAAATATCCAGTTTATTTATAATCTTAATTAACGCCTAGATACGAATTTTAATCAAAATCGTTTAAGCAGATTTTGAGAAAACGAAATTTTTCTCTTTTCGCCCTTCAGTAAACTACCCTTAATTTTAAGTTTTTATAGACACACAGACAGACGGCATTGCAAAGACTATTTTTTAGGGTTTGGGGGGTCATGAGACGTCGAAATACATCAACATTTCAGGTTAGTTTTTTTTACGATCGCAATACTTGAGCTTAAATGTCCAAAAAGTTAAAAATATATATATAATTGCGTATAGATTGAAAGTTATTGATTTTATAAAAATATGTTTCGAATAAAATATTTGTATTATAAATATATATACATATTTGTAATGCTAAGAAATTTCATATCTCAGACAGTTTCGGAGCTATTATAAAAAAATGTTAATTTACGCATCAGACCGGAGCCCTTAAAGCCATTTTGCCGAAATATTGAGAGTAGCCATTTTGTTTGGAATATTTATTAATGTTCATAAATGAAATTCAATCAAAATCGTTAGAGCCAATTTTGAGAAAATCGACTTTTTCTCTTTATTCCCTTCAGTAAACTACCCTTAATTTTAAGGGTAGATATCCAATTCCAAAAACCCCTCGGGGCAACCCTATGAAAACCCTAGATATCAAGTTTCAGCTCAATCGGTAAAATAGTTTAGGCTCTAGTTGGAGGTACAGACAGACAGACAGACAGATAGACAGACAAACGGAAATTCAAAAACAACTTTTTCGGATTCAGGGAGTCATGAAACGTCAAGATTCATCAAAATCTCGAGCTGGATTTTTTTGACGATCACCATACTTTCTCTACCTGTAAGATAGAGAGAAAGTAAAATAAATGGTACGGCGCACCACACAGACTTTCTCTCTCTTTCTATAAACTCGTAAGATTTCTGAACGGAATAATGTACATTGTATCATCACCACTCATCATAAGAACACGCATAAAATAATATACAATGATATAGAATCAATGAGAAAAGAGGCGCATCTTTGTCCACCTAAGAGCATTTCAAACAGTTTAATGTCTTCCACAAGGGTCAACACTTGTTATTAAAATTTCGATTTCTGGTTAAAATTTTAACATTTTATAAGGTGTTGCAGATCTTCAAGTCATCGCATTGATATTTAAATATTCATTTATACATTTTGACCAATAAAAAATGTAAATATTGACTATTGAGTCTAAAATGGAGATAGATCATTGCTATGCAAACATTTCTCCTAAGAGATTTAAGGAAAAATAACATACTTTTTTAGATACTTACTTATATTTAATTACTCTATGGCATTGGAGAATTATTGCGTTAAGACTTAAGTAGTATATGTTTACAACTAAAGCTCACAAAATTGTATTAATATATTTGCAAATATCTCAGAAACTGCTGCTTTTATAAAAATATATGTCAAATAAATATTTTTTATTTCTAATAGTCCTACAATTTTGAAATGATAAGTTGTTTAGTTTCTCAAATAGTTGTGGAGATACGGAAATTAACGCTTCTGTAAAGTAGCCTAAAAATCATATTCATAGGAAAATGAAAATAGCCAGTTTATTTATAATCTTAATCAACGCCTAGATACGAATTTTAATCAAAATCGTTTGAGCAGATTTTGAGAAAATTGACTTTTTCTCTTTTTGCCCTTCAGTAAACTACCCTTAATTTTAAGTTTTAATAGACACACAGACAGACGGCATTGCAAAGACTATTTTTTAGGGTTCGGGGGTTCATGAGACGTCGAAATCCATCAACATTTCAGGTTAGTTTTTTTTACGATCGCAATACTTAAGCTTTAATGTCCAAAAAGCTAAAAATATATATATAATTGCGTATAGATTGAAATTTATTGATTTTATAAAAATATGTTTCGAATAAAATATTTGTATTATAAATATATATACATATTTGTAATGCTAAGTAATTTCATATCTCAAATAGTTTCGGAGCTATTATAAAAAATGTTAATTTACGCATCAGACCGGAGCCCTTAAAGCCATTTTGCCAAAATTTTGAGAGTAGCCATTTTGTTTGGAATATTTATTAATGTTCATAAATGAAATTTAATCAAAATCGTTAGAGCCAATTTTGAGAAAATCGACTTTTTCTCTTTTTTCCCTTCAGTAAACTACCCTTAATTTTAGGGGTAGATATCCAATTCCAAAAAACCCTCGGGGCAACCCTATGAAAACCCTAGATATCAAGTTTCAGCTCAATCGGTAAAATAGTTTAGGCTCTAGTTGGAGGTACAGACAGATAGACAGACAGACAGACGGAAATTCAAAAACCACTTTTTCGGATTCAGGAAGTCATGAAACTTCAAAATTCATCAAAATCTCGAGTTTGATTTTTTTGACGATCACCATACTTTCTCTACCTGTAAGATAGAGAGAAAGATAAAAAAAGGTAGTAGTATTATTTTTAAGGTTTGGTCAAACTGAATTTATGTAAGTAATATATTTTCCTCTAATGTTTGGTCACATTGAGTGTATGCACAAAGATAATAATATTTCTTCATAAGATTGATTCCACTGACTGCATGTAGGAAGATTATAGTGGTTTTCCCAGTTTTTGTCCCCATGAATTTATGTATGCAACTCTATATGTATCAAAATTAATTTCCACCTAATTTATCTAGTGATGTACACAAATATTCATTGAAAATGTCTATTTAATATTGCGTAAATATTTGTCTAACAACAGTTATTTATTGATTTGTCCTTAATAAATATTACTATTAGATACATTCTATAAATACGGTCGATAATGTTAGCATCTGTAATAGCGAATACACAATCGCACACAGTTAATTTGCAAGACCCATCTAATAGTTAGTCAGTCCACCGATCATTTATCAAAGCCCGTCTTCAAAAATATATCTTAAACAACAGATGCATTTTGTATTTCCTTCCAAATACTGAATTGGGGCTATATTTCTGTCTAATCGGGACGTTATGTATAAAATAATAAATTTTATTTGAAACTAATAACTTGAAGTGTATTATTATTATTATTATTAGCACCACGTCTTACTACCCGTTCGGGTTATACGCACTTACGCTAATGTGTATTGGTAGGGTGATTGTGAGATGAAATGGAGGACCTACAGTTTAACGTGGAATCCGAACCACGGTGGAGGTCTGGCATACCTCACATTCACAAGTTGTGATTAATACACATCTTGTCAGAGGTAAAGGAAGGGTTTGGCAATCAGATAAATCTGTGCCGGGACCGAGGATTGAACCCCGGACCCTCAGCACAGAATTCTGACACCTTACCCCTAGACCACCAGGTCACCCTTTGAAGTGTATTCACTTTGTAATGTCTACAGTACCTTTTTTTAAATTACAGCATAGTTGCCCAGCTTTATTAATTTCGCTGAAAATCTTTAACTACACTAATGACAAAATATATTAGTACTAAATAAATTTTAAACACATCTAATGAAAGATTATATCTAAATTAATTTACGATTAGTGTTAAAATTCAACCAAATTAACGCCAACTATATAACATTTGAATAATTTAAAATATTTGAGCATAATTTATAAAATAGTAAAGACTCAGTTTACGAAAGTACTTATTTAGATCGTGATGTGGTAGCTTAGGTGTATAAATTGTATCTATTTATACGTTTCAAGCTACTAGAGCCAATCAATAATTTTACGTATAAAAGAATCTTTAGAAAACAAATGTTAACTGGGCCGTGTTAGATAGTCCACCCTTGCACGTAGTTAGGAGGCCTTCGTGTCAACTAAATATTTGGACAGGTGGAATATGTTAGTGTTTGACTTGAGAATATCAAAACGAGAATACAATGTTTGTCTATCTGTCTTCGTGGCCGTTTCCAATGTTAGAATTTTGTTTTTCTCTTTAAGAAGGGTTAATATAGTACCTCTTTTTCCGCGTTTTCTGGAATATCTTGGTGCTAATCTAGCGCTGCCAGTAGTGAATATTACTCTGGAGGCCGAAGTTCAAATAAAGCATAGTTCACAGAGCTGCTTCATATCCTCTCTCCAGATGAGTGATTGCGTCTAAAGAGTAAAACCGATGGGTCTTAATTAATTACGAATATCTATACACCAGGATCGCTAGTATTTTTGATATATAGTAAATATTTCTCTAGGTGTGTTTTCACGAATGATTTGTTCACGATGTTTAGGACCAAAGCGTTTTTGCGGTCTTGGTATCGCGGTTGATTACGAGTGTTAATCACCAAGATGATATCAAAACTAGATTTGGTAACGCTTTCATTGATCAGATTTAATAGACTGGTTTCAAACAATGAGTTGAGATTAGTGATTCAATTTAAATGCGTATAACTTCATAGTCAATGTATTTTAACAGCTATATGTAGATTGAACATTTAAAAACAGATAAAAATGTAAAAAAAAAGAAAAGAAAAGCATTATTAGTTTAAAGAATAAAAGAGCATCCTTGCATGTCTCAGTGAAAAGATGTTCTTGAAGCGAAGGAAGTATAAAAGAATAGAAAAGTGTGGAGAAAGTTAGTGAAGGTGGATTTAATAAGTGGTTTTTGGAGCTGTATGCACAGTTTCTAGCCTACCCTGTAAGGGAATGGCGTGATTATGTATGTATGTGTGTATGTGTGTATGTGTGTCTGTGTGTATGTGTGTTTGTGTTTTTGTGTGTATGTATGTATGTGTGTATGTGTGTATGTATGTATGTATGTATGTATGTATGTATGTATGTGTGTATGTGTGTATGTATGTGTGTATGTGTGTATGTATGTGTGTATGTGTGTATGTATGTATGTATGTATGTATGTATGTATGTATGTATGTATGTATGTATGTATGTATGAATATATATATGTATATATGAATGTATATATGTATGTATATATGTATGTATGTATATATGTATATATGTATGTATATATGTATATATGTATGTGTGTATGTATGTGTGTATGTATATATGTATGTATATATATGTATATATGTATATATGTATGTATGTATGTATATATGTATGTATGTATGTATTTATGTGTGTATGTGTGTATGTATGTATATATGTATGTATGTATGTATGTATGTATGTATGTATGTATGTATGTATGTATATGTATAAATTACAAACTATTAGACCAAGTAACGGTTATTACTGATAATTAAAAACAAAAATTAATATTGTAATATGGTGGCATTTAATACTGCCGATACCCTTTGTTCTCTATATTCTTTTGTAAATTTTTACTTTCTCTCTATCTTACAGGTAGAGAAATTATGGTGATCGTCAAAAAAATCGAACTCGAGATTTTGATGAATCTTGACGTTTCATGACTCCCTGAATCCGAAAAAGTGGTTTTTGAATTTCCGTCTGTCTGTCTGTCTGTCTGTACCTCCAACTAGAGCCTAAACTATTTTACCGATTGAGCTGAAACTTGATATCTAGGGTTTTCATAGGGTTGCCCCGAGGGGTTTTTGGAATTGGATATCTACCCCTAAAATTAAGGGTAGTTTACTGAAGGGAAAAAAGAGAAAAAGTCGATTTTCTCAAAATTGGCTCTAACGATTTTGATTAAATTTCATTTAAAGACATTAATAAATATTAAAAACAAAATGGCTACTCTCAAAATTTTGGCAAAATGGCTTTAAGGGCTCTGGTCTGATGCGTTAATTAACATTTTTTATAATAGCTCCGAAACTATTTGAGATATGGAATTACTTAGCATTACAAATATGTATATATATTTATAATACAAATATTTTATTTGAAAAATATTTTTAAAAAATCAATAATTTTCAATATATACGCAATTATATATATATTTTTTTAACTTTTTGGACATTAAAGTTTAAGTATTGCAACTGTAAAAAAAAAACTAACCTGAAATTTTGATGGATGGCGACGTCTCATGACCCCCGAACTCTAAAAAATAGTCTTTGCAATGCCATCTGTCTGTGTGTATATTAAAACTTAAAATTAAGCGTAGTTTTATAAAGGGCGAAAAGAGAAAAAGTCGGTTTTCTCAAAATCTGCTCAAACGATTTTGATTAAAATTCGTATCTAGGCGTTGATTAAGATTATAAATAAACTGTCTATTTTCATTTTCCTATGAAAATGATTTTTAGGCTACTTTACATTCCGTATCTCCACAACTATTGGAGAAACTAAACAACTTATCATTGCAAAATTGTAGGACTATTAGAAATAAAAAAACTTTTATTTGACATATATTTTTATAAAAGCAACAGTTTCTGAGATATTTGCAAATATATTAATACAATTTTCTGAGCTTTAGTTGTAAACATATACTACTTAGGTCTTAACGCAATACTTCTCCAATGCCATAGAGTAATTAAATATAAGTATCTAAAAAAAGTATGTTATTTTTTTCTTAAAACTCTTAGGAGAAATGTTTGCACAGCAATGATCTATCTCCATTTTAGACTCAATAGTCAATATCTACATTTTTTATTGGTCAAAATGTATAAATGAATATTTAAATATCAATGCGATGACTTGAAGATGTTATAAAATGTTAAAATTTTAACCAGAAATCGAAATTTTAATACGAAGTGTTGACTCTTGTGGACCCAATATTAATCTTTTTTATAACTTTTAGGATTCCTTAGATTTCTTTCTACTTCCCTCCATTCATCTCTAGTAATATAATTTTCATAAATTGGAACATGTAAAGCAGATCTGAGTTTCCAAGCTGTCAGCAAATGGTTCAAATATCATTTTATTAAGGTCTTTAAAACATTAAACTGTTTGAAATGTTCTTAGGTGGACAAAGATGCGCCTCTTTTCTCATTGATTCTATATCATTGTATATTATTTTATGCGTGTTCTTATGTGGAGTGGTGATGATACAATGTACATTATTCCGTTCAGAAATCTTACGAGTTTATAGAAAGAGAGAGAAAGTCTGTGCGGTGCGCCGTACCATTTATTTTAAACTTATACTGTATTATGTAGTTATAGTTATTATTTATTATTATTTGTGAAACGCACTCAAAATGTCTATCTCTGGATAAATAAATAGAGTACCTACGGTTTGATCTAGGCCTATTTACTCTCAAATACATACGTCGTGATTTCTGTAGTCTATTTTTGAGAACAACATTTTATATAGATATGTTGTGTAAATATTATGCCTAGTCAAATAATATCAAAAAATAAAATTAAATAAGGCATTTTACGTCAATTTGAAGTACATTCAGGTTTACATAAAATAGCCCACCAGCTGTTAATCAAATCTGTTCCAAATAATATTTGTATTTACGAAAAGAATTCAAAGTTGTTTTAGGTCAAAACCATTGGTTTGAAAACACTCAATACCAAGACGTAACCTATTCTACCGCAAAATCTCACCTTCTGACGTTCATTAAAGTGTTTCAATTCTACCTTTTCCTTACCAATCAACAGGAGACTCCTATGAAGGAACTGAGGAATGGACGATATTCTCTTCCCTTCAGAAGTCCTTAGCAGGGAAATAAGGAACCAAAACTATCTCCTACGTTGCATGGAGCAGAGCTTACAATATATATTTATTTTTGTGATAATTTGGTAAAGCTTTCCAAAATAATAAATTTACTTTCCCTTTAATGTATTCAAAATATGTATTTCTATTGTTAATGAATGGAATATTTATGGATTTAGTCAGTTTATATAATGTAAGGGCTAAATATATATTTTTTCTGTTGCAGTTAGTTACAAATTTAAAAAAATATCCGTTAAACTTTATAAATCTACAGACTAGTCATTGTTTCTTTAGTAATGATTCAATGAAATATCTTAAAATGTTATAAAAATCTGTTGTATTTTTTTAACTGGAACTTTTTTGACAACATTTACTATTTGTAAATGAATTAATAAAATTTCCGAAATGTATAGACCCTACAGGGCCTATTGAATTTCACAGAATGTAAAGTTTGCAAGAATTAATTCTAGTATATTAGTAGATAATCACTAAAAGCATTAAAAAATATGTTTTATTTTAACATCGGCTCCATGCCGTGGTCAAGACTGTTAAGGCGCTAAGCTTCATTGCGCTAACCATCTCTAGTGGCTATACCATTTCGAATCCTGGTTAGGTTGAGGTTACTTAGTCATAACGTGGTTCTGAGGATTCTGAATTTTCTATAAGACCGGTCCTAGGTGTTACAAAAACCTTAAGCTGGTTTTAAGAGTCTTAAACATAATAGTTAATTTAAACATCAACATGGTGACTACAGAATAAGCCATCGATATTTACGTCTATGTTTATTTTGATATTGTTTAAACCATGAATAAACCATTATTAACTCATATATTTTGAGCAGTTTTTAGGAATTGGAGTAGTTTGAGGCTCCTACCATTATCAGGCTTAGGACCTGTTATAGCAGCATACAAAAGAAGTGAGATCAGCTTGATAACAATCAGCTGGTTCTTTGGACTCAGGTAATTTGTCGCTGCCTAGAAATAAAGGGAAAGGTAGCAGTGGAATAATAAAACTAATCACTAGCTATGTCTCATCAACCAAGAAAGTACGAGCCATTACCATTCTTAATTATGTCATAGAAACATTACTTTTGTATTTCTTTAGTCTTTTAAGGGGAAGGGGGTTATAGCCCCCGTCTCTCCCTCTGACCCGCGCCTGTGACGTGAGCAGACAGATTTTAAGATAAGCCAAACATAAAAATTGGGCCTATACATAGCATAGCAATAAACTAATATTTATTAAGATCATACCATATACTAGAACACAAAACGATCTAGGAAATTTAAAACTATCCACACATATTTTACATAGAATATATGATTATTTAGATATTCTATAGTTAAAATCGACAAATATTTAATTTGAAACTATGTCATGGATATGAGGATTTATATCGTCTTTTAGAAAATTTCATACCAACAGTTAATCTTTTATATCAGGAATGATGAAACTTTCCCCACAAGTATGCCACTTAATGATTTGCTGAATTTTGAGCCCTTCCAGTTTTCCACTTCTTATTCACGTTTATAATAAATATTTAAGAATAAAAAAATTGTTGAACATTATAGAATATTACGAATTACTCAAATCAAATTGTAAATATTGTATTAATGCCTAAACTTTAAAGAAGGAAAATTGATTATATTGTTTAAGAATTTCTTGGGCAATATTAATTTCAATAATGTAAACAACCCGCTTCGGTGGTTTAGTTGGCTAACGCGCTAGTCGTGTTGAGCTCGACCGCCGAGGACGGGGAGATAAAGGTTCGAATCTCGGTCGGGTGAACTGGGGGTGGTTTTTCCTAAATGGTTTTCCACTCTCCCTCCACACAAATGTGGGTTCACTTCCTCTAAATTCAACCTTCCCATTTCCTAATCCATTAGCGTAATTAGTATTTGAGCGTATAACCCGAACGAGTAGTAAGACGCGGTGCTAAATAATAATAATAATAATAATAATAATAATAATAATAATAATAATAATAATAATAATAATAATAATAATAATAATAATAATAATAATAATAATGTAAACATATTGAAAGTAAAACCCTCAGTGAAAAAACTCCAAGACATTGATATATATATATATATATATATATAAGTTAAAATAAAATTTTGAAATATATATATATTCCATATTAGTTTGAAACATGTTTTATTTTACTAGCCAAGATATTTATGTTCATTTCATAGCTTGTTGTCTTCAACTACGAACAAGATGCGCTTAAGTGTGAGCCAAGATAAATTATAACTGATGTCTTCAAAAAGTTCATTGGGACGTGACATTAATTGACATGGCTCTCGAAATATTATTGACTTCACAAAATTATACCACGTTGAGAAAAGTTTTAGTTTATGATGATTTTTTTTCCTGTCGGCCTGCCACACAAATCGTGTTCGCGTGCCACTCATTGGCATGCATGCCATAGTTTTGTCATCCCTGCTCTATAGGGGCCTAGTCCCCCCTACCCCCACCTATGGCAACTAAGTCACTTATATACCTCATACTGACATAAAAGGGTCCCAATGTTAAGCCAAATGATGTTTATAAAACTTATATTTGATAAGAATTTTGTCTAGATACGAGTGTACCTTCTTAATAAATTATACCATTTCATCTTACCCCTTCCATTTTATTCTCTATCTTTAACTCACACTCACATGCTCTTTCTCTCTCTCTCTCTGACACACACACACACACACACACACACACACATACACATACACAGTCACATGGTCATACTAATATTATATTTATTGAATAGGCTGACTTGGGAAAAGGGGAATCACATCAATTTCCCATGTTTTGTAAAGGACTGAATGTTCTGAGCAACATGAAAAGCAGGTTGTGTTGCTATTCATGTCTTGTTTGAGCAAATAAGAGAAGTAGAACGGACTGACACATTGAAAATGTATGAACACACCCTGGACATTTAAGTGGCCATCAAGTTCTTGGACAGGAATAAACAAGTCACCATGGATATATTCCATGTATAGTTTTAGTTTATATTCTTATAAGTATTGATACGAAATTGATTTGATAGATGTTAGCTTATTAAAATGTTATTAACAGCCATCATAATGTCACCAAAGTTTGATCTACTTGTGAAATATGATGTAATGGAGAAACAGACAGGTCAAATTAAATTAAATTAATTATCATTAAGTTTAAAATGGATTAATACATTCGGGAGGTCGTTCACCAACATCTTTTGAAAATGACCCCTAAAAATATACTACTTGTTTTGCCTCTTGTTGGCTTCCAATAATTACTTTAAAATAAATAATGGGTAAAATGCGGTCATTAAAGATAATACAGTTATTTATTAGGAGTCTCTTTGTAAATATTTGGTAGAAATTACCAAAATTATCGAGAGGATCATTGACTTTTTTTCTTCAAAGTTAAACGCCAATCATAAATTAATGTATTAAGGTTTTAATTATGCGTTTGACACTCAGTTTACGAATATTTTAATACATTAAAGAATCAACGTGGTCCATAACGACACATATATTTTCCTGTATAGGTAGCGTTTAGAGTGACACTTCCTCAGAATTGATGCCGGAAAGTCAATAAACTAAAATATAAAGATGACTTTAATATCTACATTGACAAAAGCAACAGTTTCTAGTATCCTGAACAAAATATTTCCAATTAAATGTTTGTTTTAGCACCGCATATCACTACTTGTTCACGTTATACACATATGTATTAATTACGCTAATGAGCTAGGGATGAAAAAGGTTGAATTTAGAGGAAATGTACCTATATTTACGTAGAGGGAAGGGTGGAAACCCCTTTTGGAAAACAACCCTCAGTACATCCGACCGGGATTCGAACCCGGATTCCCCTGTCATAGTCTAACACGATATTAACACCATAGACCATTCGTTCACCGAAGTAGATTAAATGTTAGTTATCTGGACTGTTGAATAGGAACAGCTGAAAAAGAAAGATGGAGGGTATAAATGAAGGGGTTGATAAATTAGATAATATTTTGAGAAACATTTTAAATTTTAAGAAACAAATATATCTATGATTTGTAACTATTCATAATTTAAAACACAAATATTGACTGCTTATTTCGACACAATTGCATTGTAAAGCAATTAACTTCTGCCCTAATTGTATGTAGAAGGGAAAATAATTCAAAATGGCATCACCTTAAATTCATTTAATTAACTATGTTTAATAGGAATAAACAATAGGTTGGAACTATTAATTTGCCTTTACCAGGATAATATATCGCTACTACGAATCAACATACTGATCAACTTTATTAATCATCTCATCTTACTATCTAATCGGCCCCGTGGTATAGTGATCAGAGCACCTGGATACGATCCTAAGGGTCCCAGGTTCGATTCTAGGCTAGTGCCTGGGGCATTTTTCCATTTAGGAGAATTATCCCAATGGTCACTCACCAGGGTTTGGTTAATCAAGCTCAAGCTAGGTTAATACTCACACCTTCATAATAACTATCATCCCTTCATAATAACTATCATCCCTTCATAATAACTATCATCCCTTCATAATAACTATCATCCCATCATATCATTGCTGGTATGACGTGTAGACAACCCCCGCAGGTATACCCTGAGAAACGCCCTGTGCCATCAGAGTGGCTAATAGTCCACACATAAGGCGACCGAACCTAGATGTAATGTTCTGAAAATTGAAAAATGATACCTGGGCACGGGAATCGAGCCCGGGACCTCTGGCTTAGTACTTAATTACTCTACCACTGAGCTATCCAGGAATCGTCCCGTGCCCAGGGTCATTCTTCAATCATATTTTAAGGCAGAGTCTATGATGGACGTGCGGAATTTATTCACGAGCTATCAGATGACGCAGCCATCTTCGACTCGGTAGTTGGCTTGTTACTGCCATTCGTACAATTATTATTATTATTATTATTTTTGTACGGGATACATATTAAGAATCAAATAGCCGTGGCGTAATAAGCCAAAGGTCCTAGGTTAGATTCCCGTGTCCAGGAGTCATTTTTCAATTTTCAGAATATGATATCTAGATGGAGAATTCCTCTCTAAAATGCATAATAACAGCTTCGGCTATTTGATTCTGGATGTAATGTCCCACCCAGTCATATGCCATAGGATAAAAAATAATAATCTTACTACCTGTTCAGTCTATACGCATATCTGATATTTACTTTAACGGAGTAGACGTGAGGAAGGAAGAATTTTAGAGGCAATATACTCACATTTTCTAGGAAGGAGATAGGACAACTATTTCAGTAAAACCACGCTAAGTAGACCCAACAGGGATTCGAGTCCCGATCTCTCCATCTTCAGCAGGTGGGTCTTGCACGAGAGTGGAGGATTAAACCATTTGACCACTGAAGTGGGTCTGATCGACTTGAACATTGATAGTTTTATAATTAAGTTCACGAGTTATATTAATAGTGTATTGTTAATAATATTGGGCAAAGTCAAGTGTTTGTGTACTTATAATAACTACTCTTTTTTGCCAGCGCCTTTGCGAAAGTTATTTTGGGCACAACCAAATATTTCCCAAAGGTACTTTCTCTAAAACTTGAATTAAAAATCAATATAGCTATAAACAGAAACTCTGATTTTCTACATGGATTGTAATATAAATACAACGTATTTTGAAAATATACATGGCTTGGAAATTCTTGTAATGTATGTTTATTTTTATACATGAGACTAAGAGATAGTTCTAGGAGTGTTTAATATACTAAATGAGGCAAGGATGTTTTCTATTACAATATTATCATTATTGGTGACAAATATATGACCTAGTGCTGAGCTATGGGACCAAAGAACCGCAAACGCCAAACTTTGTTTGTGTCATAAAAAACATAAGTTTGTAAGTAGAAAGAATATTGGGACTCAAAGCAGCATTTACCATCGCTAAACACAGCTCATGAAGTTTATGGATACGAACCAAAGACCAAAACCCAAAAACAAATGACTGAAAATTATTTGGACCCACTGAACAACTTGCAAAAATGGTCGCTGAGTTTTCAATATAGGCATAAGATTTATTATTTTATATTTATAAGCTTATTAGTTGAAATAATTCTATAAAATAATTAATTGGCTATGAATATAATTAAAAATATTATGTTTTATGAGTTACACAATATCCCTTTGGGTGTTGATAAATGCCTACCTATTTTAAGATTAGTTGGGCAAACATATTAGAAAAAATATTATTTATTCGAAAGTGTACCTTTTCGAAAAATTAAAATTTTAAAATTATAGATAATTCTATGGCTTGCTATAAGAATATATGAAAATTGTTTTAGAATGGCTTCAAACAAAGCTGTGATGCTCATTCAGTGTAAATATGGTATATGATACTAATAATTGGTTTTGAAAATTATGTAGCCTAGTTAAAGTATTGCGTTGTACTTATTACGATAAAAGTGACTTTTCTAAAATTCAAATAATATATAGTCAATCTTTTCATATTTTCCCCATTATTTAGGGGCACCTTCGAACCAAATTTCAATATTCTCAAACATTTAAAGACACCTAATAATTATGAATTAAAACTATTAGAATAAAATGCCGATCTAATATCTAGAATAATTATTCTATGTTTCGTCACAGGGGCAAATGGACGAGTAATGCCAACCTTGAACTATGAACGAGTTGTTACCGAGGGATAAGTGTCACAAGCGTGTATTGAAATATTAATGAGGCAACAATATGTCGTTTGGTTATGATGGGTTTAGAAACCATTAAGAAATCCATTCATACTTGTTTGGTAATAGCCAACACATTAAGGCAGATGTGACTTTTGTTCTCATTAAAAAGAGTTCTGGGACGAACCAGAAGGGAAATCAGTCATTTGGCGACAGAGAAACAAAGTGAGATATTCCCGAACAACAGCGTTTTGAAATTGTTTGAACTATTAGTATGGTAGCTATAATGAAACAACATGGCTGCAGGTTACTAAACCTCTTGCTGAAATATTAATAACCTCTATCCTTGCCGGTAGATATTCTAGCTCAGTGTGATTCATCTGGTGGCCCGCGGGACAAAGGCGGCCCGCACTCAATGAAACTGTGGTCCTCACAGTATCCTAGAGGTAAATGGAAATCCTCGGTGGCATATTTGAAATATACAATGATTAAAATAAAAATATATATTCAAAAAAGTCATGTTGTATTTTATTATACAATTATTTGATTAGTAAAAATATGTATAAGTGGTTTTGTGAAAGTGTGTTTGTTCATATTTCATAATACATTTTTGAGAGATTAATACTTTTTTTTGCAGTAAAATTTGAAAGACTCTACCAACTAAAATAACTCTCTCTCTTATATCCTTACTATTATAAATGCGAATGTGTGTTTGTTTGTTTGTTACGCTTTCACGCCTAAACTACTTGACCGATCATCATGAAATTTCACATACACGTTGTCATGGGTACAGAAAAAGACATTGGGTACCTTTCATACAGAAAAAATGCGAATGTGAGTTTGTTTGTTTGTTTATTTGTTTGTTACGCTTTCACGCCTAAACTACTTGACCGATCATCATGAAATTTCACATACACGTTGTCATGGGTACAGAAAAGGACATAGGGTACCTATCATCCAGAAAAAAAAAATGCGAATGTGAGTTTGTTTGTTTGTTTATTTGTTTGTTATTGTTTGTTACGCTTTCACGCCTAAACTACTCGACTGATCATCATGAAATTTCACATACACGTTGTCATGGGTACAGAAAAAGACATTGGGTACCTTTCATACAGAAAAAATGCGAATGTGAGTTTGTTTGTTTGTTATTGTTTATTACGCTTTCACGCCTACACTATTCGACCGATCATCATGAAATTTCGCATACATGTTGTCATGGGTACAGAAAAGGACATAGGGTAGCTTTCATAAAAAAATATGCGAATGTGAGTTTGTTTGTTTGTTATTGTTTGTTACGCTTTCACGCCTAAACTACTCGACCGATCATCATGAAATTTCGCATACACGTTGTCATGGGTATAAATGCGAATGTGAGTTTGTTTGTTTGTTTGTTTGTTTGTTACGCTTTCACGCCTAAAATACTTGACCGATCATCATGAAATTTCACATACACGTTGTCATGGGTACAGAAAAGGACATAGGGTACCTTTCATCCAGAAAAAAAGTACTATTCCTGACGGATAGAAAAAAAACAACTGTTAGACGGTCGTCCAGCATAACAACTCGGCCTACTGGTATGAATAAATTAATTGCAACATGATGCCTGGAGTACAGAAAAAGGGACCTGCGGTATCCCAGAAGAAAATCTGATATCCCGAATAAAAAACTGTTACCGAGTTATTTTAGGCACATCTATCTTAAAATGATTAAAAATGATTATATTCAGCTAATTAAGCTCTGTCTGTTCACCCCGTTATGGTAAATGACAAAAATTATCGTAAGAAGTTTTGTATTATTCATTTCAGCAAAAATAGCTCTCGAGGTATGATTCTACGAAAATGTAAACTTTTAGTGTGGGACGAAAGTACGATGTCCCACAAAAATCTATAGAAGCGTTAAACCAAACTCTTCAGGACTTGCGAGACAGTACAGTTATTATGGGACGAATGGTAGTTTTACTGGCTGGTGACTTCCGAAAAACTCTACCGGTGATCCAGAGGGGCACACATGCAGATGAAATCAAAGCCTGTCTCAAGTCATCAAGATTGTGGGCAAAAGTGAAAAAATTCAGCCTAACAACGAATATGAAAGTCCACCTTTATAATGACGTAGATTCATGACATTACGCAGAGACACTATTGAAAATTGGCGATGGACGTTTGGACACGAATGCTGAAGGCTGTATTTTACTTACAGGGGAATTCTGTAATTTGGTGGAAAATGATGTGGAGCTCATTGCTAAAGTTTACCCAGACTTACAACTAAATTTAAATTGTGATCATTGGTTATGTGCAAGAGCAATTCTTGCACCAAAATATGAAATCGTTAACAAAATCAACACTGACATTTTGAAAGCGGTGCAGGGAGAAATAAAGGAGTATTTGTCAATAGATACAATCATGGACACAGAACAGAGCACGTCATATCCCGCTGAGTTTTTAAATTCTCTGGAGCTATCGGGTGTACCCTTGCATAAACTACAATTGAAATTAGGTGTACCAGTTATGCTTATGCGAAATTTAGATGCACCCCGTTTATGTAATGGGACGAGGCTTCAATTACACAATTAGGGCAAAATATAATCTGTGCCACCATTTTAACAGGTGTGGGAAAAGGGGAAAGTGTAATCATACCTCGAATCCCAATAATCCCCACTGACCTACCATTTCAATTCAAAAGACTCCAGTTTCCAATCAAACTTAGTTTTGCTATTACTATTAACAAAGCGCAAGAGCAAACATTGCAGGTAGCAGGGGTGCATTTGGAAATGCCATGTTTTTCCCATGGCCAGCTATATGTAGCCTGTTCGCGTGTGTCCAATGCCCAGAATTTGTATGTATTTGCGCCAAATGGAAGGACATACAACATAGTATATAGGAGCGTCCTAAAATAATGATCTATTCTGTGCCCATGATTGCAACGGTCAAGAACAAGCGGAGTAAATAAGGGATGTTAATTAACTGGAAGTAAAATTAAAGATGGAGTAGGATCTTCCATTTCGTGGCAAGGCATAACCTATGACTCTACTGACACACACTCCACTACTTCTTTTCTACTCCTACACTTAATCCTGATTTATATTGTGTAGTTTTTTTCTTTCTTTATCTCTACCTCTATTGACTAACAACCTCAATATGTTCATCGTTTTTATTGTCATATTCCCTGTGTCAATCGACAACCTGAATTTATTGATAAAATCTACATTAACGCGAGCGAAGCCGCGGGAAAAAGCTAATATATATATATATACTATAAACTTAATAAAGAATTACTTTCAATACTTATATATAAGTGTTGTTTGTAGGCCTATATTAAGCTGACGGGATTACGTAATATTACAACGGCCCATGGTGCAAACTGATAGATTTGGCCTTTGGGATGTAACACTTTGGACCACCCTGATCTAGCTAAATGGTATTTCGTGGGGGGGGGGGTCAAAAGCTACCTCTTTTCCCCTTTCCTCCCCTCATTTTATTAAAAGTTTAAAACATATAATACAACTACTATAATAAAGACCAGATCATTGATGATAGATTTATTACATAGAATGCATCCTAATAACAGGCCAACTTCTTAATACACATAAAAGAGTATTGTTACACACATTCAAAGTCTTTCTAAAATCTACAACGGGAGTGAGGGGTGGAGAATAATTAATAACTTTGATAAGTTATTTGCCTCACCCAAATTACGTTTCTGGGTGCATCTCTGCAGTCCACGTCATATAGGCATCGGGTACAACACGTTATTATGATGGGTATTGGGTTAGTTAGTTATCGCTAGGACAGCGATTAAAATATGGTTGTGTTTTTTCCTGGAAATAATTTACATTGTAACTACAAAAATTGAAAATAAAAACCAGTATAACAGTTAAATAAATAGCATAAATGAAATAATGGACTGTTATAGATACATTTTGGTCCTTCAATAATTATAACTTGTCGTTTTATTTCAATTTTATACCTAACCAAGATTTTTTTTTCTAAAAGAATAAGAAATTTTGAGCCCCTTACTTTTTGGAACTAATTCTCAAATTTTCACTAATTTCTGATTATCTGAGCTGGTCTTTGTAACTAGTTGCAAGCATATCAATTTTATATAGCACCAATTTTTTTTTTCTATACGCTTTGAAACTTTAACTCTCCCCATTTTCCCTCCCCGACCAAATTCACTGAACCTTTTCAATGAAATTAAAAAAAGTCAAACTATTCTGGTTATTTAGGGTTGTCGCTGTATATGTAAGTAAATATTTCAATAGTTAACAGCACAAAAAGTGTTCTATTATATTATGTTTGGAAATTTCTGAGGAAGACGATCCCTTTCACATTTTCAAGTACTTTATTTTTAAATTTGATTTGTTTCCAAAGTGTTTGAGGTAGATCATATATCTGCCTACTTAAATTCAGTTCTATACCACAATGGGCATTATTTGTTTTTTGAAATTTTGAATTCCCACCTTCTTTTCTCCAATTCACTCTTATAAATTTCAAATTTAATTTGGCTATCTGGAGTTGTCTCTCTAGCCGTCTTTCAAATTTTAGTTTTATACTTCATCTAAAAGTTTTTTCTAATTATAGGCTCCACATTTTGAAATTTTCCAATCTTAGATTTTTCTTGTTATATGGGGAAATCCTTCCTGCCAAGCACAATTTCAAGTCTCCAGGCCCAGGACTTGGGGAAATACGGTCCGACACCTTTCTGCCCCCCTCCATCCTTTTAGGGGAATAAATTTGACATATCCTCAAAAGGTTTCACTCAATTCTAGACGTAACCCTTCATTTTAAATCTTATGGTTTATGCCCGCTGGTTCAAAAAATACATCGGTGAATTTTGAGAACGTTTAGCAACCTGTTCTTCCCTTAAAAGGAAACATTTCCAATTTTAAGACTTATTTATTTTTCTGTAGGTGCCAAATTTTAATTTTCCACCTCATCTAGTTCTTTTGTTCTAGTTAGAGAGGACCCGCCAACAATTCCTGGAAACCCAGTTTGAAATTTCCCATTTTTATATTTTTCTGGTTGTTATGGTTATATCTTCATGCCAGATTTCTCTTTCTTTTTAGCTCATCTGGAAGGTTTTTTTCCAGACGGCTCTACTTTCAGCTTTATATAGAGATATATAGTATTTTGGTCAAGTTATTTGAGATGAACTGTACCAGCATTTTCCTATAGGGAAAGCGAGGAACACTTTTGGGAGAACATCCCTCAGTATACCAGGTCAGTATTCGAACCTCGACCTCCCTGTTACCGACAAACAGTCTTGACCATTTTAACGCCTACATCCACGTGATCAAAAATATAGGTTTATATTGGTAAAATAATGAGCTACAAGTAAGATCTTCTGTTTAAGAATGATTAAAACAAAACATTGACTATCTTGAAAGGTATATTTTAGTTTTAATTTAATGTAATATTAGTTCATATTTCGTGAAAGGGAGTAAAACACTTGACTACGTGTTTGTTTATAAGTTTAGTGTGCCAATTGTATCAAATGTTGTGTAGCATTTTGTCACAAGGATAGGAGAGTTGAGTCAGGAAAATATACAACTTACCCAGTTTCACCGTCCCTGCGTCTTAGACTACGAGTTGGAGAGAAGAACAACAACACAACCGAGCTTAATCGCGCCAAAAGATAGACTAGCCGCTGCCTTCAAAGTTCAAACCGCGCCCACTATATTGCGCCACATAACCAAAGACGGTCCAAAGAGCTTAAAATGTGAAGAGAGGTTGTTCTACTATAATCTAGAAGATTCCAGTTGTTTGGAGTGTATTGTAGAAGTTACTGTTGTCACGCTCACTCCTCCCCTTTGTGATCCATATGATTTCCCCCACCTTGTATCCTGTTCTCCAATGTTCTATGTGTTTTGTATAATATATAGTGCCGGTGGGGCTGCTTGTCGGCACTCTTGGACTTAGCTTAGATGGAGGAATAAGAAGCTAAGGCTTCAGATAGTTAAAATATAAGATCAAAATTCCTTTTGATTTATTATTACTAAATAATTATTAAACTTTGGTTTTGTACGTTAAAGTCTTTTAAAAATTCTGTTTCGACAGTATATTATTAATTCAGCAATGGGAAATCCATGATGCATATAGATCGTAGATCAATATTGAACTTTGGGTCGATTAATATATGGATATCGATACTTGATTTATTTTTATGGATATCGATACTTGATTTGTTTTTATGGGTATCTATTATTTTTGAAGATATAACTTTTGATCTGATTATGAGACGGGAAAAATTATATGAAGAGGGCTAATATTAGTATTTTGTTGTCTAAGTTCTCTTTAACGAACTCTGGTTTTCTCGTGTGTAAATATAACAAAACAGATTTCACTTATAGTTAAAGATTTATTCCTGATAATATCTGTTGAACTTATGATTGTGCGATTTAGTTAGGATTCAGTGAATAATGAGTATATATATATATATAGAAAATTTGGGAAAGTTGAGGGAAATTTAAGAAATTATCTTTGTGAATTGTGAAGATAGACTTTGTAATTGACATTTTTTACGAGGGTCACATAACCTTACTAGTTGATTCCATGCGTAAAGGAAAAATTTAATTAATTATTATTGTTCTTTTCTGATGTAATAATTTCGAGTTTATATAGGCATTCAATCTTGATATTTTTAATTATTCTAAGGGCCAATCTTACAATGTCTCGTCAAAGTCCTCGTAACTTAACTGTTCGTAAAGTCTAACCGTTGGTTAAACTTGGCGCTGTGTATTACAATACTATTTTTATGTGCTCGTCAAATTACGAACAGGTGCCTTCCATTAGTTCTTATCGTTAACTTTCTCGGAGCGCTAGATTTGTTTCAAAGCTTTTGATTGGCTTAATTTTACCATAGCAAATATAAGCGAGTCATTACAACGTCTATGGAAGTGTTATGAAAACAAATCGATCAAAGCAAATCCAATTTATTTAGACTGTTTAAGGTTATCTGCTATCTTTTATCATATTTATTTGTCTGCTATAACGTTTGTTGAAAGTAATAAACACGAAATTTAAAATTTAGTAAAAAAGAGGAACTTTACCTAATTGAATTAATAGAAAAATACTAACAAACGATTTAAAATAAACAATTCTAATTGGTGTCCATCCACTTCAATAATTCCCAAAACTTTATTTTTGTTCAAACGAAAACGTAAAATGATTCTTCTTCGTTAAAAATTTTAGGAAATTCTTTCGTTCCAATTACTGTATATCTTCGGTCTTTAAAGTCTTGGGTTACTTAAAACTTGAAACTCATTTTCAAAGTCATCATAATCAAACAATAAATCACCCATTTCATAATACAAATAAATGTAACCTAACTTTAATAATTACAGTTGCCTTGAAAACAATATGGCTGCGTCTTTAACGTTGTTAATGTAGACGTTATGTTTGCTAACCGGAAGGTAGACCTCGCGTTAACTTTACGAGCACTTTTACGTGAACATTAGCGCTAACCAAACATTGTAAAATCAAAAGTAGTGGTTGTTATCACTTAACCTTATGTTAAGCCTTAACGAATAGAATAACGTGACATTGTAAGATTGGGCCTAAATCTTATAGAACTCTATTCGTTTGCCAACTCGGCTATCATTGTAAATGTTTAATATCTCTATATATTGCAATATATTATTTAAAATATCTATATATATATACTAATATATTTACTTATGCTATTTATAAATAAATATCAACAAAGCAACTTCAAGTTTTCTTTAATGTTAGCAATAGAAATAATACTCTTAGGTCATATGTGTGTTTTCCTTATCTCTTTCTTTGTGGGTATATATATTTAATTTTCTTTGAGGATGACCCTCAACATATTATTCCCGCAACCGGTGTGAGTTGCGTGTTCTGAGTTTCGTATGTCGATTCTCAGGCATTCAAAACAAGAACTCCAGCCGCTCACTCCTATTGCCCCTTTTTACGCCCCCTTGTTATTATTCATTTGGACCTCCTACTGTGGTTTAGTTTTGCTAGGATGGTTCAGTTGTAATGGATAACCAAGCCGTTTCCAGCACAATTTCGGAAAGCATGATTGATAGAAAATGTATTTCTTTATTCATTATAAATGTGTAGATTTGTAGCTTATTTGAATCTTATAATATTTCAAACAGCTTCAACCCGGATTATGTTCTGGAACACTTTACGAATCCTTCTTTAAGCCATTTAAACAATTTCTTAAAATTTTCTGTTGGGGATTTAGACAAGAGCCACCACGGGGAGAAGAGACACGCATAACATAAATTTCTGGCTACGGCCAATGTAAAATTATGTTAAAATCAATTATATATTCTAAAAGTTATAAATAAAAATATCTCATCTCCAAAATTAATATTTGTTGACCAAGGGATTCCCTGCTCCACTTTACACTCAATGGCGGCAGTTTATGCAGCTGTTGTTTTGTTTTCATGAGAAAAGCGTACGTACAAAGAGAGACCGAAAGAATAATTGTTGTGGGAGGGGAACTTTACGATAGTGCTGCAATCTAGATTAAAACCGTTGATTTGAGAGAAGCTATTTTGCCAGCTTTAATAATTTTTAATGCCAGGCCTAGAATATTTTTTTTAATAAAATGGTTTAAAAATACCCATTTGTTAAAATTGAATTAATTGTTTTAAAAACATCAATTATTTTGATATTATTTATTTGTGTTGTTTTTATATATTTCAAAAAATATGTAACACAAGATTTTTTAAATCAAAGCTTCTTACTACCTGTTCACTTTATACGCATTAATTTTAATTTACTGTTAACAATAAATATCTAAACAATAGTAAAGGAAGAGAAAGAAAATAACACAAGTTATTTGGTCTTAAATTTATTGAAATAATATTGCCCACAGATTAGCCTGTATTTTCAATATGAACAATTTATCTCTCTCCAACAATTTAGTTGTGTTTTATCAATTAATGAATTTTTGGTCTGTTAATATTGAGTTTTATAGTGTATATTTTTTTATGGTGAATAGTAGGTTAAAATTGAGTTTTAAATTTTTGATGGACTTAGTCTTTAGTAAGCTAAAATTGTAATTTTTATCATATGGAGAGTATATGGTCAGGATAAAACTGTGTTGTATAACATACATTATGTGGTGTATTTAAATCCTCTCTTATAATATTAATATTATTTTATCGTATACTGTATAATCTAAAGTGTCCATGGTAGGTCTACATCATGTTTAATCATAATATGGATGGTATATGGTATGTTAGCACTGAGTTTTAACATAGTTTTAAGCACGACAGGCTCAAATTTTGTTTTACCATATACAACGTTTATGGTATGGTAAGTTCCAACCGTTTAAGGTTATATGACTTTATTTTAATGTTGTGGGAAATTAAACTTGTGTTTCACCATAATGTCACTTCACGATTGGTTAAACTTGAATTATATAAACTAACGAGTTTATGGTAGGTTAAAGGCTTGCCTTATTATAAGCTCATTCTATTATTAATAATAATAATAATAATAATAATAATAATAATAATAATAATAATAATAATAATAATAATAATAATAATAATAATAATAATAATAATATTTAGCACCGCGTCTTACTACCCGTTCGGGCTATACGCTTAAGTATTAATTACGCTAATGGATTAGGAATTGGGAGGGTTGAATTTAGAGGAAGTGAACCCGCATTTGCGTGGAGGGAGAGTGGAAAACCATTTAGGAAACACCACCCCCAGTTCACCCGACCGAGATCTCATTCTATTGAGCTTGTGTTTTACCATTCGACGATTTTCGGGTAGACTAGATCTATTTAAGTAATAATAATAATATTTAGCACCGCGTCTTACTATCCGTTCGGGTTATACGCTTAAATACTAATTACGCAAATGGATTAGGAATGGGGGAGGGTTGAATTTAGAGGAAGTGAACCCGCATTTGCGTGGAGGGAGAGTGGAAAACCATTTAGGAAAAACCACCCTCAGTTCACCCGACCGAGATTCGAACCTTGATCTCCCCGTCCTCAGTGGTCGAGCTCAACACGGCTAGCGCGTTTGCTAACTACGCCACCGAGGCGGGTGTCTATTTAAGGATGGTATTGTGTATGAAGGATAAAATATATGAGCGAGTTGGGAAAGGTGAGATAATCATTTCTCAAACAATGATGAATGTCACAAAATTCGATCCATCTAAATCGTTGGTTGATACAAATGATCTTTACACTGTCAGTATAGTTTTATATTTGTCAGGTTGTCATCTTGTTGAATGTCGAAAGGTCGCATATAAGGCGGCGGGCAAACATGTGGGTAAATACTGTCAGTGCCTTTGTGTTGTGACATTGCTGTAGCGTGCCCAGTATGTATGTGTGTGTGTGTGTGTGTGTGTGTGCGTGTGTGCGTGTGTGCGTGCTCGAATAGGAGCAATGTATGAAAACAGAGCCATTACCTCAATGCATTATTTATGTGGCGCGCTAAAGGCGTTCAATAAAATAAATCGTTTTCCTAAACGACAGACGCCCGACCTTAATAGGCGAATAGTTTTTACGAAGCTTTGTTATGTTTCAGCCTCTATACTTTTCACAAATAATACTAGGTTGCTGTTGCCTGAGATATCATAAATTAGACCTACTATATTTTAATGTCTAAGACAACGATTATTTCAGGAACGCACCCAGAAATATACTTGCTAGGAAAGAGGGTAAAATAATTTATCGGAGCTATTATTTCTCTACTTTTGTCCAATTGGGATTATCAGGGGTATATTTAATGTAAATAGTGCTAAACTTTATAAATATAAATTTGTTAGTCTGGTTTTAATTGATGCTACCCGACTCATTCAAACCATATTTGGTGCTCTATACTATAGCTGTTTGTAGTCGTTCAAGATGTGAGGGACATAGTACTTCTCTTCTCATCTATGGGTGATTCCCTCCCCCTCTCTTCCAGATGCACCTCGCACCATCTCACCTGATACAACTCCGACCATCTCTTTATTGCACCTCCCACCCTCTCTTGTGCTCTCCCTCCCCACCCTCTCCTTGTTGCACCTCCCACCCTCTCCTTGTTGCACCTCTACCCTCTCCTTGTTGCACCTCCCACTCTCTCCTTGTTGCACCTCCCACCCTCTACTTGTTGCAACCTCCCACCACCCTCTCCTTGTTGCTCCTCCCACCCTCTCCTGTGTTGCACCACCACCCTCTCCTTGTTGCACCTCCACCCTCTCCTTGTTGCACCTCCCACCCTCTCCTTGTTGCCTCCTCTCACACCCTCTCCTTGTTGCACCACCACCCTATCCTTGTTGCACCTCCCACCCTCTCCTTGTTGCACCCCAACCTCTCCTTGTTGCTCCCCCCACCCTCTCCTTGTTGCACCTCCTACCCTCTCCTTGTTGCACCTCCCACCCTCTCCTTGTTGCTCCTCCCACCCTCTCCTTGTTGCACCACCACCCTCTCCTTGTTGCACCTCCCACCCTCTCCTTGTTGCTCCCTCCCACCCTCTCCTTGTTTGCACCACCACCCTCTCCTTGTTGCACCACCACCCTCTCCTTGTTGCACCTCCCACCCTCTCCTTGTTGCACCACCACCCTCTCCTTGTTGCACCTCCCACCCTCTCCTTGTTGCACCTCTCACCCTCTCCTTGTTGCTCCTCCCACCCTCTCCTTGTGCCCCACCACCCCCCTCTCCTTGTTGCACCTCCCAGCCTCTCCTTGTTGCACCTACCCACCTCTCCCTTGTTGCACCTCCACCCTCTCCTTGTTGCTCCTCCCACCCTCTCCTTGTTGCACCACCACCCTCTCCTTGTTGCACCTCCACCCTCTCCTTGTTGCACCTCCCACACAAAGTACACCTCACATCCTCTTGGTTCAAGGAGGGGGAAAATAAAAGTTACTTTATTGAAATAATAAACCAAAAGGGTCTAAACAATAGAAATAAATAAAACATAGTAATTATAGGCTCGTTTTATCAAAACGTAAAAATAACATGAAACTGATACACTGTAAATGTGATGAAACACCAATAAAACAAGGAAATTAAAGATAAACAGCGAACTAGAATAAATCATCCCCAGAGTCACTTACTTTTATTGTTTTAAGAATTATGTAGTATTTTTTACCTTCATGGAAGCATTACGCATAGAATAGTTTGAATGAGAGCACTCCTAACATTTTCCGCAAAGCATTTAGTATTGGGTGGAAGCGAAAAAAAGGCGTTCACAGCTGCGAATGTCCAATTTCTTTTCGCCCAAAGAGAAACTCTTACTTCTGCCTAACTATGGGTGTATAGCCCGGACGGCTAGTAAGACGTGGTGCTAAAAGAAGTTAAGACTAGTATATAATTATGGTTTGTATGACCTAGTATATCCGTATTTAATTACACTAATAGGGTAGGGATGAGGAAGTTAGATTTGTCCTGGTGAACTAGGCCATCATATCACGTTAGCAACAGGTGTATTCACTGATGTCTTGCTCACTCTCTCCTAGTATTACTAGGCTGGCGTTAACTGGAGATTCAGATGGCATTAAAATATATGCACGTTATAAAATATTTGATAACATTTTAGCTTTAAAATCAATTTGTAGCCGATGTTAAGCTTTTAGGCTTAGCAATTTACAATCAAGCGTAGATAGCCTATTTAAATGCTAATATAGGCCTACCTCAAAGCCAATACACCTCTACTATTTCAAGTACTAGACACACCAAGTTAACATGGTCACTTCAAATTATTTAGTCTGACCTATTTTTCACTAAAGATCGTAGCGAGAACGCAGACTACTTCAACAAAGTAAAAGCACTCCCGCTCGTAAAAAAAGTCACCCGGATCACTGGTATTTCCACAATATGGCGTCAGATAGAACGTGTCTGTGCCATCTACTCCGAGTTGAACTGAACTTGAGTGCGAAGTGGAAGGACGTTTGTCTGACCAAGCTACATGTCTGTCTGACCAAGCTACATGTTTGTTTGACCAAGCTACATGTATGGCTGATGCTGACCAAGCTACATGTTTGTTTTGGACCAATCTACATGTATGTCTGACCAAGCTACATGTTTTGTTGACCAAGCTACATGTATGTCTGACCAAGCTCCATGTGTGTCTGACCAATCTACATGTTTGTCTGACCAATCTACATGTCTGTCTGACCAAGCTACATGTCTTTCTGGCCAAGCTACATGTCTGTCTGACCAAGATACATGTTTGTCTGACCAAGCTACATGTTTGTCTGATCAAGCTACATGTATGTCTGACCAAGACGCTGGTTGCTATGAACGTGAGGCTTAAGAGGTTGCACGACAGGAACCCCAGGATGTGGAACAATGTGGATCATTCTGGTCCATTCTCGTATCTTCTAGTCAACGCTTCAACAGTCCCCCCTCCCCTTCTTTCCAGCCATTCCTGAATAAATGTAGCCACAGCCACGTTCTGTATATAACAAAGGCCCAACCGAAGATACGATGTATTTTTGAATTCACCCTGATCACAGACACAACTCACTTGTGAGGGGGTATCTATGATGCCACTATGGCGGTTATTATTAATAAATTATAATTTTCAGCTTAAATTAACTTTGTAAATTTTGGACTTAAAATTCTTTTCAAAATTCATTTTCAGCCAAATTTCTTGTCATGTTTATTTATAATTGTCATTTTGTGTCACTTTGAGAAAGTCACTTGTATGTATCAATTTCTCTGGAATCATTTAGACATAATAAAATATCCATCCCTTTGTTTAAAGCAGATGTTTGTGTGTTATTTTGAGAAAGTGACTAAGACCTTATTCTGACGGAACTATTCCTTGCATTTTTTGCCATTTTTTTCTAAAGTTAAGTTTTTCTTGGCTGTTTTGGCTATAACGATATATTTTATGTTGAAAAAAAAGTGTTTATGATTGATTGCCACCACTGTGTGTTAATTATTATGGGCTACTATGATACTTACAATTAAGTAACCTTTTAAGTGACTTGTGAACAGAACTAGTCACGCTTGGAGAATCGCAAGTTGGGCACTTATGCCTTTACACGTCAATGTCCATAAAGATTGTATGACGACATATTAAATGAATTTGTATCCATCCACTTGATACAAGTGACTTGTTATATCACTTTGCCTGTAGGCTTTTGTGTCTTTAAATATCAAACTTTTTACAATCGTTATTAAGTATTTATTTGGATACTACAAAGAAGTGTGATATTTTGTTAAAATCACATTTAAATATTTATAATATTAATATTGTTATAGATCTTAATATTAATATGAGCTTTCATTGAAATATTAGTATTAATATTTCGTTGAAAAATTTATATAATTAATAATAATGTAATTTAATATTAATAATATTACCATTGATTTTTTGTAAGAATTAATAGCCAGAGCTATTATTTATGCTTATTAGTGGGGATTACTCCACCTAGATATCATATTCTGAAAATTGAAAAATGACACCTGGACACGGGTTCGATTCCCGTGTCCAGGTGTCATTTTTCAAATTTCAGAATTGATATTTTTATTAATCTTATAAAAATTTAATTCTGTAATATTCATATTAATGTAGAGTTAAACTAAATTTCAGCTCCATGCATTAATTAAGTTACTTTATCTTTACAATGGTATGTGAAAAGCATAAAACAGCAAGTTTTACCCCTTATAGTTCCTGAACTGTAAGGAATTAAATCGTTGAATCACTTTTTATAGCTTAGCGCCTTAGATTGTAACGGGCGACGCTCATTTACCCCGTAAACTGCAGTTTATTAACACGCTGTGTGATTGTTCCATACTGGGTCGCTTGAATCCTGCACGACTAGCCGACCGATTAGAACTAGCGGACGGGTAAGAACACCTTGTCAACTGGAACATCAAAACATGACTGAACGTCCGCTCTGTGGTTCCTCGGACTGCGGCAGTTGTAGTTTTGTTCTGGACGATTATATCAAATGCGAGCCTACTCTCCATTCCGCTCCACTCCTTAGGGGGCGGCCAGACTGAGCGAGCGAGCGCGCGAGCGACTAAAATATAAAATAGAATACATTGGTTGTAATGAAAGGTGGCCAGACTGGAGCGAGCGAGTGACTGAGCGCGCACGCTTGAAAGATAGAACTAGTTCTATTTTTCGAGCATGCGCGCTCGACCCGGTACAGTATAGTTTACAGGCGCTAGGCAATATTATTATATGTTGGTTCATTGAATGCTAGGAAAACTTCTCAATTTGATATTTCTATTAATATCGATAGGTTTAGCACACTTGCTACTAACGGCCTAATTTAATTGGTAAGATCATAAACCATACCTATATATATATATATATATATATATATATATATATATATATATATATGTAAAACTGATATGTTAAAATACTTCAATATTATCAAAGTAGGCCTTTACAAATAAGAATCACCACTAGCGTGGAGAGAGGATTAGAAAACCACAACAATAAATCACTTGTTACAACCCCCCTCAGTTCACTGAACCAAGATTCGGAGCCTCCTCGTCAACAACTAACGAGAGCTATCTGCTAATCACGCGCTCGCTCGCCAGTCTGGCCACCCAGTCACTTGCACGCTCGCTCGTTCATTCACACGCTTGTCAGTCTGGCCGAACCCTTAGACGTCAGATTAATATCGTATATAATGCAGCGCCTCTCGTACTATGTATTCAATTCCAACAACTCGTCTCACGAGCAATCAGGAGGCTTCAGTTCAACGTAACCTTCAAGTAGCGGTCAAGATGATTGTTAGGTCAGTCTCACCCCCTTGGCGCAGATAATGTAATATTTGTTAAAATTATATCTTTAGTCTTTTACAGACTTGTACTTTTTGATCTTCTTCATTTGAGAATCTTCAATGTCGGTTAAGTGTAATTGTTACTCCTTGGTAGAATCTGTTTATTTTAAACAGAGTGTAGTCCTTATGACCACACTTGTTTATTGTTTAACTATGTCCATTTGACTAGTCTTGGATATTATACTCTTTGGAAGAGTATGTTTATTTTAAACAGAGTGTAGTCCTTATGACCACACTTGTTTATTGTTTAACTATGTCTAGGGGTGTGCGAAGCTCCGAAAAATTCGAAGCTGAAGCGAATCTTTGGTGTACTTCTTATTCAATCCGAACCCATGTTTGGCTTCGGCAGCCATTCGAAGCTTCGTCTGCTATTCGAAGTCTAGTTATTATATTACATTAAAATTTTATCAACTTATAGTGAACCAAAATTACCTCAATAAATAAAATATATTTATATAATTTTGAGTTTTAAAACAAATTTGCTTTACGTTTTTTGGTGAAACTGGGAAAATTTACTTAATACTTTAAATTTCAAGATGACCATAACATTAAACCTCTAACGAACGCAAACCGCAAACCGCATTGCTCACAAACATTGATTGGTACCAACTGAAAATGAATTTATTCCCATTGAAAGTGTGGATTAAACAAAATAATAAAAAAAAATATTTTCAGTGTGTTTAATTAAACTTTTGAAATATTTCTTGAATATTGAAAATATTTTTAATATTCCAAAACTCACACACGCAGTCATTTTGGTTGCTTACTACATGGATCAATAACACTGAGTCATACATGTGCTTTTATTCTTAAAACTCTTAAAGTTTCTTTTTTTCAACATTTGTCTACTACATTTAGCTATGCTTACATAGCCTTAGCCCCTTCCTTTGATCCAGACACATTCTACCTTCATATATTTGCTTTGTCATTCGTCATCTGATCCACATTCATTCTCTCAACATGACAAAACTAACGTGAGACGCTTCCTTCACACTGCCCTATTTAATTCCCTTTCAAACCGTACTCCATCAGCATACATTCTTCATTGATAAACTAAACCATGTATTCGTGGGAAGAACAAGGGAGAAATCTTACCTATATTCTTATGATTGCTGAATTAGGAGCAGCCATAGGATGTGTTGCTAGAATCACGAAAGCTGCCAATAGTGCCAAAGATTATAAACACAAGTGAGCTGGATCAGAGACATAATATATACCTGAGTAAATTGCTTTAGGTAAAAGGACGTATCTACTTCCGTAACTAAATAAACTGACTACCTAGACGTGATATTACCGAAAGAGATTTACTCAAATAAGCTAAACTTTTATAAATTCCTTTCTTTGGTAGTGTATGAGCAAGAGACGATTTACCTACAAATATATTGTGGATTAACGAGAGTTGTATCATTATTCTCTATAGAGATACTGGTAATGGTATTATTAGGTAATATATAAAAAGTGGGTGATTGGTAATCTAAGTTAACCGTTCTAACTTGTAAGATATCTCGCTGGAGTACCTATCATTGTATTATCACTACACGTTATCAATCGATTATTATTAGCACCACGTCTTACTACCCGTTCGGTTTATATGCACTTGCGCTAATGTGCAATGGTAGGATGATTGTGAGATGAAAATGGATGACCTACAGTTTAACGTGGAATCCGAACCACGGTGAAGTCCTGGCATTCACACATTCACAAGTTGTGATTAATATACGTCTTGGGTCAGGGGTGAAGGAAGGGTTTGGCAATCAGATAAATCTGTGTCGGGACAAGGATTGAACCCCAGACCCCCAACACAGACGTCGGACAGCTTACCCCTAACCACCAGGTCACCTACGTTATAAATAGAACGGGACCGTATTCTGTTGTCATACACGTCTTGCTTGTATTCCTTAAGATATATGTTAGTGACCGAACATAGTAAACATGTCTATGACGCTTACTTTGACGGTTCAGTGCTAAAATCAGATAAAGATTTATTTTATTCTTAACCTAATAGGCAAAGAGGATAGTCAAAAGGAAAAGTTTATCTTACTGAACAATCTGGAAACGTTTAATTATTCCATTCCGAATATAGTCGAACGTAATTTTAAGTCCTTTTGCGATGGGAAAGAATACATCAATTTATCCAGGCACTGACGAGCTAGAAGGTCTGTATCTATATTTTTACGAGGAGTGGTTAGGAATATTGTAAAACTCTATATCATTGGTGATCTGACCTAATAAAGAGCTACATTACCTGTGATCAAGATATTGACTTTACTCGGCCTGGTACGTTCACATCTCTGTTAGGTTTCGAGACCAGCCTTCTTCCACGGTGTGAAAACGCACATCTCGACCGATACTGTCAACGTGATCCGTGTTAGGGCAGTCTTCCTAGTGAGGCTTGAGTAAACAAGAACCGAGCTACACCCTAAACTAGTTTATCATGGTTGTCAATCCAGGCTATATGTTAGTGGAGCGCCGAATAATATAATTTACCTTCCCTTGCCGAAATAAGTCATAGATTCCATATTTATACGATTAGTTGACGAACAAGGAGAAACAATCAACCTTAGGGACAGAATTATATTATTATGACTTACATCTGAAATAAGTTGTGATGGACTCGTACTAGATAAAACAAGATGAAGCTCTCTTCCTGATATATTGAGAGGTCTCTGTAAAGCGTTTAAATCTGCCAATAAACACTCTTTACGACTGTTATGCTAATCGCTATGGAAAACCGTATGGATATATAGTGGACATTGTAGAGCCTGTCACATTCTAAATTACTTTGAGTGGTTTCAAGTATCTTTCCTATACCTCGTATAGTGCCAGACCATTAGCTGCCGGAATGGACTTTGGATATAATATATAATATCCAAAGTTCATTCCGGCAGCTAATGGTATATAATATAATATATATATCCAGAAAGAAGGATTGAACACCTTACCACACCGTTCACTTTTGCATATCAGAGGAAGATTGCTGCAAGATACGGTTACAGTAGAAACATTTCAAGAATTGTCAATAACAGTTTACTTCATTTCTTCTTTAGAAATGCCTACGAGATCAACGGGGTCAATCGAGAAATGTAGGTATATTGAATCAAATCAAGAATTATCTATCGATTCGGAAAGGTGAGCAAACGTACCTTTAAAATGTAGGATGGAGACTCGATGGAGTAGAGGTAGGTCCTTCGACCGGCATCTTTGACAGATGCATCACTTTACGTTTCATATTAGGATTCGCAAAAGACTATTCCCGCATATTGATAAATGCCAAATGCCAATAACGTTAGTACTTGTCTGGTCGATGACTGAGAGTAATGTGTTATTACAATCTTACAGTGATACACCTTCCAAGATTGAACTAAGTAAAATCTCTTGACTAACGTTTCACATCAAGACGGAGAATTGAATCAACTCAATCTGTTAATCTTTATAAATAGCGGGTGAGCTATCAATCTTCCATTTCGTAAGTGACCTGTTCGACTAGTTTAGCCCTCAGTCTAACCGGTTTCAGTTAGACACGGTACTGAGTAAATCTGCCTCCTCGATCACTCCGAAGGGTCATCAATTTTTCAATTTGTTCCTCCACGTCTTGCAGTCCTATTGTCAACTTGCTTTAGGTTCAATTCATGCCTGGTTTATGCTCCATATATGCCCTAAATACCTTGACATTACGTCGGTCTATATTTTTACTAATACGTTAAAACAGTAGTTGTACATCTGGGGTTAGTTCCTACATCGTATAAACTATATTTCCCCTAGTTTGGGCCTTAACACTTTAAAGGAGAGACAAGATCCACTCAATTTGGAATTGGTTAAGTCATGGTCACGCTAAGCTCAATACCTTTTGGTTTACCCTCTATTATTTATTTCTGTTGTCTGGTTCCCTCAACGTAGGCCCTACTGCAGTAGATCTTCCATCAATTCAGCAGTGGATACGTCTAAGGGCAAGAATATCCTTGTCTATTGACATATTTACCACACTACTCTCTTTTTAAGCTTCTGCTGATTGTTCCTCTCAAAGCGCTCTAGTAGATACCCCATAGAGTCACGAGCATAGAGTCACGAACATAGTCTCACGAGCAATAATATCCTAGTCAGGGGACATATTGACCAGATTATAGAATACATACATGAATATTGACATATTGACCACATGGATAACATAATATACAAACCTTCAAATGATATAATGGCTGCACATGGGACTGAATATAGCAACATATAGATTAGCATCAAGTCCTCCTTCGTGAAGTCGGCAATCTGGGCGTCGCGTCGGTCACGTTATCAAAGCGGCTGGGGAGAAACACGCTCCACTACCCGTCTATAACAGCTAGCAGTCGATGTGCGAGGCGTGATTCTATTGCCTTCAGACTGGTCACGTAGTATTCTTGACCCACCTTTAGCTTGGTATGTTTTATGTTTCTCACCCAACTCAATGTGCAATCGTGTGGCCTACATTTCTGATGAATCTTGTTGAAGAAGATGAATTCTAATGATTTCTCTATTATCAGGCTGCCCAATATATAGGTTGCGCGAGAATGGTTAGACATACCCAGAGGGTGCTGAGGTCTCACCAGTAAGCAAGTTTGGGATAAGAGTCCCGCGGACAATATCGACTCATGCGAATCCAGTGTACTAAAATATGCGTGGAACGATGGAACTCATCCGTTTGTTTTCTCTATCAGGATGATAAATCTGTACTATGATACAGATATATTTCCTTTTATATTCATTTACGTTAATTTTCTGATGATTTTAAATGACATTCTGCTATTTTTTTCTATCACTTCATCAAGTTTTCGATAAAGCTGATGTGACATCCCACTATTAAAAATAAAATCATGTCAATACAACAAAATCATATCTTGCGACATTTCACTATTATTTAAAAAAAGGGTCATCGAAATCGTGTATTGTGACATTCTGCTATTATTTTTAATAAATTAATATCAATACCAACACACCAACCGACCAAAACCTTGTCTTGTGACATCCCGCTATTATTTTTTACCGTACCATCAAAATTATACATCAGAAGCACACGCATCAGGAAATGCGAGACACTTGGTAATTCGTACGCATTCACATAAATAAACATAAAAGAGATCCAATAATTTTAGTGATATACACACGTATCATAAAATGAAAGACACGTTAAATTGTTTTTAACGATCGCTTCTAAAAATTTCTTCTGACTTTATGTTATTATTTTTATTCAAGCCAAGATAGCAGGGAGTGTTTCAGTAAAATGCACTGGCGTTCACCTTGTAAGAAGGTGGGGAAATCACATTTATAACGTAATCACCTTTAATAACTTGAAATGAGGATTTAGACCTAGTCTCTTGGATCAGAATCAAGAGTACTTGCATATACTTAATAGAGCAGTTATGATGGCAAAAGTATGCATAAATTTGACATGGCAATATATAATTAGTTTAGGAAGTTTTGATAAACTATAACTTATTGACAAACTTTTTATTTTTTTCAATTTGTAAAATCATATAATTTCTTTATTTTTATTTTCGGATAGACGGGAACAAATAGTTTGCTGGTGTGCTAAAACTACTTTATGTTTTTATAAGATACCGTTGTGTTAATTTCATCTGAATACCATATTCAAAATATAAACTTAGTTTATGAAATAGATTTTTTCAAATTTATTTCCTAAAAGTTGTTTGATTTAGAAATCGATTCAAAATATATATTTTTAGTAAATCTTGGTTGAAAACTAAAGTGAAATATTATTTTTATGGTGTTTTTATCCAAACATATTATTTAATTAGATATTTCCTGTCAGTCTTAAATACACAATCCTCAATAATCAGCCTTGATTATTTTGCTTTAACCTTAAGTTTGACTTTGAAGGTTAGGTCTAGGAAAAAAATTCCAGATATTTTTTATTTATCGTGGGATACTGAAATAGGGTTCCTTTCCCAGCTACATTGCTAAGAGGTTCACAGCTGCCACCCAGACAAGGAGATGCCAATGTCACAGCATCCAAAGGAGGAAAGTTTTACCATAGAAATGTTATTTTTCTCTTCACTTTAAGTGATCTTTCATTTTTATGCTTCATACAGAACTCTAACTGATTCGATGATCACGCCGTTTAGGGAAGCCAATCATGACGAGGTAGGAGGAGCCAACTTCTGGAAGGCACCTTTAAAACTCAGAACTATCGGACACATAGGTCATGCGTAGCACACCATCATGGAAGAAACAACTAACACTCATTACAAATAATATCCCTCTAGAGACCACGGGATTCACCCTCATCCACACAACAACTTTGACCCAGCACTTGGGTATTATCAATATTTTGCGGGCCACTAGTTGAATTCGTGGTGAAAAATGTATTTGATAATGTCGCTGATTTTAACGTCTTCAGGTAGATTAAACTGATGTATAGACTTGGGACTTAAGATCCGTACTATTTAATACATTCTATTTAAATAGAAGGAACATTTTCCGGAAAAAAAAAAATTAAAGGAGTATTTTCCATTCGACATTTATAAGTTCCAAGAACCATTTTGGATGTGATTCTTCGATACAAAATAAACTGGATCGTACATATTCTTAGGAAGAACTGTCTTCTGCATGACGTCATAGAAGGAAAGGTTGAGGGAAAGAGGAGCTTAGGAAGAAGGAGGATTAAACTATTAGGTTAAAAATCTGAAGAATAAATCGTAATAACAAATAATATATATTATAACTTTCTAAGTATACTAAATATTCTTTGACATATTATTTAGGTACATGATATTCAAGAGCCATCAGACCATGCAAAGGGACAGAATGAGTCCAGATGATGCTTCTCGTGTAAATGTTGAGCGGACTTACCGCAACCATCTGGTCGAGTGCAAATCCCTTGTGACCGATCCACCTGTAGCGGTATTTGGCGACGCCCCGTGCGTCGTCTATGGGCAGGGTGAAACGGCTCAGGGTGAGGAAGGCGGTTAGGTTGGCCGTGTAGAACGACGTCAGTGGTATGAAGATCCACCATGTGCGAATCAGCCTGGGACGAGTCCTGTAACAGTCAGTCTATAGGTTAGGTTAGGTTAGGTAGGTAGGAGGTTAGGTTGGCCGTGTAGAACGAGTCAAGATGGTAATGAAGATCCACCATGTTGCGAACAGCAGCCTGGACGAGTCTGTAACAGGTCACGTCATAGGTTAGGTTAGGTTAGGTTAGGGGCCGTCCTTAAATTACGTAAGGTTTTTTGGGGGTAATGGGGTTCAGTATTTTCTTACGTTTTCTAACGAGAGGGGTTCTGAATCTATCTTACGTGAGGTTTTTACTATCAATGTTTATTGTGAGACAATCTAAAAAAAATAGCAAAAAAATAAGGATGTTAACTATAAAAATTCATTATATTTCATTTACTTACGTGTTACACCAATTTTATGCATTAAAGTATTATACAACTTTATAATCACTTGCTTTGTCACTAACCCCTGTTTAAAAATAAACAGACATTAAAATAATTTAATTTACCAATTGTAAAAAAAAATCTTTGTGGGGTGGAATGTTGACGAAAATCTTATTAGACCTTACGTAGGGATAGATGGAGTTTTAAATTATGAAAAAAGTCTACATAATTTAAACTCTAATGAGCACATAAATGGGGATGAAGATCCTGTTGCTAACAGCAGACTGAAATATTTTGGAACAGGTCACGTCACAATGATAATTTATTGGTGTCTTTCTCTTACACACACACACACACACCACACACACACACCACACAACACACACATAAATATAATTAATATATATATTACTATATATATATATATAACCAAGCTTTGACTATTTACTACCTATAATGCTGACGACCACTTGTGTGTTATGATTTTAATGTAAATTGTTCTTGGTTTTATTATATTCATTAATCTGGTCAATTAATATTATTGTCTTTTTTTTTTAATTATAATCATTGTCAAAAAATCTTTTATTGAAAAGTGCCTCAGTACATAACAAAATTTTTATCATAAAGGGATTTGGGTGGGAAAATAACAGTAGGAAATCAGGTGGGATTTGAACCCTGACCTCTATCTCAAAGGTGAGCCTGTTAAATTATATGTCACTGGTTCGGGCATATTCAGATTCTATTAGTGATTTAGTAAGAATGAGGTTGAGTGCTCTTAGAATGTAGTGTAGTGTTAGTGTTCTATTAGGACGGTACACGAGAATGGAGAGTGAGTTCTTTGGAGTGCTATGTTGTGTTAGTGTTGGTTTACTGTAGAGCCCTCACCCTCAAGCTCCATTCACGCTCTGGCGATATTTATTGGTTATTAATTATTGGTCATTATTCCAAACAAACAAATATATTCACTTAAAACTACACAAACGCTAAAACTACTCTGTGACTAAAACACACATACATAACCACAATAACTAAAGCTATTCTACATCAAAACTACTACAACCATAAAATACACTACATTAAACCTCATTCTTGCACGTTAACTCTAGTTTGTCATGACCGCCCTCATTTCTCTATATTATCGTTACAACGAGGGAAGATCAAGAACATCATTAGACATGGTTTAACTCAAGGTACCATAGTACAAAATATAATATCGTTCGCCTGAAGTAAACGAATATTCTTAATGTGGGTGGTAAATAAAATATAGTTTTCCAATCATATTAGTTTTTAATATCTGCCGATTAAACTTTAAAATGTAGGCCTATATTATATAGTGTAGAATACTCTCTGCTGCAACTGTCATTAGTAAAAAAAAAAGTCATATATATGAAAATAATAATACTAACTCACAAAGTTAACACGATCTGTGACCCACTGTATTTGTAACTACAGTAGCCCCACGGCTTCTTTGGTGCTGACTGACAGTTCACAGCTGACTTCTGACAGTCAACATTTAGGTATATACCTAAATGTTGGTTAGGTATATACCTACATGTTGACTGTCAGAAGTGACAGCTGCTAACACATGTTTTTTTGCAGATCATATGGTTTGGCGTAGGGATTCATAATTTGGTCTGGAAGCTTCTCAATTCCGTCAGCTGTGAGCTGTGAGCTGTCAGTCAGCACCAAAGAAGCCATGGGGCTCCTGTAGCAATATTACCTGGCGTTACCCGGACACAGGCAAACACTTTTATTGGCTTCAAACAGACAGAAAAAAACCTTAATTTTATTTCTTCAGACTCAGTTTTTAATAAATTAAATAAATTCCAATAAAAACCAATAAAATTCCAGCTTCTAGGTGCACATGTGCACTAATACACATAACATTGTAGACGACCGCTTAGATCAGTTGTTCCCAACTGGTGTGCCGCGAAATTTTGAAAGTGTGCCGCTAAAGTTTCCTAAGTTATAGTTTAACTAAACATCTGGTAATAAATCTACTACTAGTTCCAGTTTCAAGCCTCTCAAAGTGTTATAGCGATAGATAGTTTAGGTTTCACTTGAAAAGAAGAATGTGACCGAGCAATTTCTATCTGTATCTTTTGTGGAGAACGCCTGAGCAATGAAACAATGATTATGAGCCAAATGAAAGGGTATCCAACCACCAAACAATCCAGTGAGTTCCACAAAACCATAAACCAACAAAAGGCACAGTTAAAATGGAAAAAAAAAGTTTAAATATTAGATAGTGCACCTGAGGCGTCATTCAAAGTTGCTGAATTGATCACAAAAAACATGAAACCACATGTTATTGGTGAATATGTGATTGGGCCAGCTTTCCCGGTAATTATTGAAACCACGCTTATAAAATAATATAAAGAGCAAGTTTCAAAATTGTATTTATCGGCCAACGTATTTATGAATTATCTGAGAACATCAGTCAAGATAATGTTGAAAGAATTAAAGTAAACAGGCAATCTTATCTTCAAGTAGATGAGGGCATCGATAGAAGAATACACTTATTGTCAACTGCATCTTGATAATCATCATTTTAATTTTAATCTAAATTTAATATAATGTATCTATTATATTACAGCCTCTATACAAGTGTGCTGTGAAAATATTTTCTTGAACTAAGTGTGCCCTGGCTTAGATGGAGGAAGTGACGTCAGGTTGTCATGGCAACCACCCTATGATACATTCAGAACTTGGGGCTATGCGACTGGCCATCCCAAGGAGTGACTGCGAGAACAGGCCCCACGATGTAGGGGTCCCAGGTTCAATTCTCGTGTGATACCATGCGTATTTTTCTCTTAAAGGAAACTACTCCAACGGTCACCAGGGTTCGGTTAAGTTTAAGACTCCCACTGGCTCCACAACTTCATAATCACTATCATCATATCGTCTCATTGCTGGTACGACGTGTAGACAACCTCCATGGGTGTACCCTGTGAGACGTTTTGTGCCACCAGAGTGGCTCATAGTCTACACATAAGGCGACTGAATTTTATGTCATGTCCCTTCCGGTAAAAAAAAAAAAAGACGGCGAGCACCGTGGTTTTATAAGTAGGCGTGCTGTTGTCTTGCGTTGATGTGATGATGGTTATATTAATTTCCTCAATAAAATGGGGAAGTTATATAGCGAATAAAAATGTTGTTAATTTATGTTTTTCATTATCTAGTAAAAAAATATGAAAAAATTGATATAAGTTTCAAAATATGTTTTTTCTTTTGCTTTATTTCGCAAGGGGGTGGAGCCCTCAGAGCCCTCCCTCACTAGCCGCCACTGACGGATCTATTTTCTTATCAACAACAATTATTAAAGTCACTTTCTGTAGAGCTCTCAGAACATTAATTTAGCCTTAAACAAAGTTAAATACCACACAGACATGAACAAATTTGAACAAACTATTTTCAGAAATATCCCTCTAGGCCTGGGTTTAACTAAAATCATGTCTACTTCATCACAGCAAATTAAAAAAATGAATTCATAAAATTTTGATCTTAAAAAAAAACTCATTGATATTTAGCTTCACTTGTATCATTTCAATAAGCGCTTTATGGAACAAATGAAAACAATACATATATCATAAAAATCAATTGAATAATGATACATTTATTAATACCCTTAAATATACATATCATAGATATTAATAATATACCGTTCTATAAATGTCTTTGAAATAAGTAAACTTAATTTTTCTTAGAAAGGCCAACATTTAAACTGAGGATGTGGCCCTCTCCTAACTAAAGCTATGAGCTAGCTGTCATGGACAATAGTGAGCTCTGTTGAAGACAAAAAGTTTAAATCTTAAGCCTAAACTGAAATGATCAAAATCGCTTCATTAGTAGAGACTATGTAAAATATAATATTTATATTTATATTATATATAAATTGTATATATTATGTATTCATATATACATATACGTACACGAGGGTCGATCAGAAAAGTTATTCGCACTCTTGAACGAGTTCCTCAACATGTGTAACATTTAGCTCAGATGTTGAGGATTTCTGTCGGCCACTTCAATCCCAATTGTCTTTCATCACATTTTCCCTGCCAGATTCAAAGACACAACACCATTTGGTGAGGTTTTGCCTTTTCATCAATCCACTGTCATAAACTTTAACAATTTGACGATGAATCTGGGCTGAGAAAACATTATTTGCCCAAATAGAACATATCGCTTCACGCATTTAAACAAGAGACAAGTTTTCCAGGCAAGTCACCATCTTGAACTGCCAAATCTTGGCTGATGATGAGGGGCCATCACAGCACCAAGTATATGGGAAAGTCTATGTGTGCTTGGCTCAAGTAATTATAATTTTATGGCGTATAGCCCAAACGGGTAGTAAACGGGTGTTAAATTTGTTTATAATTTTATTTCTAAAGTCATCCTTTCAAATACTGATTTTTTTTTTCTTCTGAAACCACACGTCTTACTACCCGTTTGGGTTATACGCTAAGGTACCGATTACGCTGATGGTTTTAGGGATACGGAAGGCTATATTTATTGAAAGTGTACCAGCAATTACTTTGAGGGAGAGTGGAAAACAATTTTGGAAAATCCACTATCATCACACCCGAACCTCGATCTCCCTGTTATCGGCGGTCTAATCTACTGCGAGAGTGGTGCCTTAGACCATGCGTGCTTCAAAGCGGGTTGGGTATTTATCGTAAGAAATTTTGTTCAACGTGTCACTGTGCATTCGATGATTATAAATAGACGAGCCACAGTACTTACACGTAATTCACGAGATCAATAAAGGTAGTTTATGAAAGTAAGTAGATTGATTATTGCCTGCAAACTCTCCAGAGGTCTGCCTACCTAGAAATGAAACAGGTATTTATCTACCCGGAGCATTTGTTTACCAATCATTTCATAGTTTACCATTACCCAAAAAGAAAATTGTCGTATTTAAGGAACATTAAGAATGATGGATGAATGACTGTATGGTGGATATTACAGGCTATTACCCACCTGTGAACTTTCTAGGACTAATTAAAATAATAACTTAGGTGCCGTAACTGAATTTTAATACTTTACAATTATGAACCAGTTAATGGAAGCAATAAATAACTACATGTCCCCCATTAGTTGATAAACATAAGGATGAATATTATTTAGAACATTAATTATTATATTTGCACCGCGCCTTACTACCCGTTCGGGCTATAAACATTTGTACTAATTACACTAATCTGTAAGGGATGGGAAAGGTTGTATATAAAGGAAATGTACCCGCATTTTTAAAGAGAAAGAGTGAGGAAATATTTAGGAAATAAATATTTCTAGTACACCCATACGGGATTCGAACCTTCCAATCACCGGTAAAACAAGTTAGTTGAGATTTACGATTAGTCCAATTGTCCACTTGTGCTACTCATTTAGGGTCTATATCTACTTTAAGTAATATTTTTTATGTTTATTCAAAATATATTTTAAATTACCTTTTTCCATATATAGATGCAATTAATAAATGTCACTTGTTTTCTATGGTATTGTCTTCAAAATATATTGAGTTTGAAAGGTGATTATTTATTTAATATGTCACTACAAATACTTTAAAATATGTTATATGATTAATATTGTATTACTTAGAATCATCTCATATCTCACATTCAATAAAATAACCATCAAATATTCCGTACCTAAGAGTTGCTCTTTCCCCATTAGTTTTTAATCAAGCCTTAGAGTATGCTATTAGGGTAATGTAAGAGAGTAGGAAGGGTTGACACTTAACGGTACAATGTAGATATTAGGGTACGCAGATGATCTAGCTTTGCTAGGAAGCTGTTACAAGAAATGCAGAAATTTTATTGGAGATTAGTAAGGAAATAGCTTTAGAAAGGAACGCTGAAAACATAACACAGAGATTACTGCTAATAACATCTCATTTGACATGGATAATGAGTTTAAATGTTTAGAAACAATTTTAACTAACAATAACGATATTAGAGTGGAAATTAGGAAATTCATACTGCAATTACTGCATACATCATCATCGAGGAATGTAAAAATCAGAAAATACAAAACAATAGATTTACCGGTTTTTCTCTTTGGGTGTGAAATGTTGTCTCTTAGCTTACACGATAAAAAAATGTAGGATGTTTGAAAACAAGGTACTTAGTAAGATACTTGGCCCAAAGAGGGATGAAGATACTGGGGAGTGGAGGAGTTTACATAGAGATGAGTTGCATACCCTGTACTCGTCACAAAACAGTGTCAGGATAACCAAGTCTCGTGTATTACGGTAAGCAGTCCATGCATCGTGAATGGGAGAATCTAGACACTTGCTAAGCGTATTGACTTGTAGACCCAATGGAAATAAACCATTGGGAAGATATAGACTCAGGTGGGAGGATAACATTAGAATTGCCCTGAAAGAGATAGAATGTAATGAAATGTACTGGATATAACTAGCTCAGGATAGAGATATGGTGTAATGAGGTGGACTGGATAGAAATATCTCAAGATAGAGATAGGGTGGGATGAGGTGGACTGGATATAACTATCTCAAGATAGGGATAGGGTGTAATGAGGTGGACTGGATAGAAATAGCTCAAGATAGAGATATGGTGTAATGAGGTGGACTGGATAGAACTAGCTCAAGATAGAGATGGGGAATAAAATGAACATGTTGTTCTTAAAGAAGGTTGAGTATCGCCGAACCAGAGGCAAGTGTCCAGTGAATATTCTCTTGTCAAAATATGTAAGATATACTGTGTAAAGCTTGCATCACATTGGATTGTATCGGATCGGAAAGGAATCAGTTTTTTTATGAGGGAAAATTTTGACAGATTCCGAAGCAATTCGCATGAGTGCTCATCACTGGACTATTGCATCATCTACACTCGTGCTCAGTTTACTTACACCTGTTGTATTCGTTTCCTGGTCTTCTAACACTATTGCTTATTTTTTAAAATGTTTTTGGATGAAGAAATAATATATTTAGTTCAACAGTATCAATATAATAATTTATAACACGGTAACAAACATAACTGTGTTATGAAGGAAAATCATGAAAGGACATCTCGGAAATTCCATATTTTTTTATGTCGTGCACTCAAAAGTATTTTTGAAGTCGCTTCTTCCCCCTCTTCATCAGCATTGGCAGAAATGCACAAAGTAGCCATCATTGCCTCATCTTCATTTTTGTTATCACTCATTGTTACTAAATCATTAAAATCGATGTACCATCTTTGGTTGCTGTCTTCCAACTGACATGAATTGAATTCCGACCCGGCGTGTGGACAAAACTCGTTTTCGTTCGTAGGGTTCCAATTTAGACCGTTCCGATCCGATTCAGTGTGTGGCAAGCTTTATAGACCTATATCAAAGCACACACAGTACCTGCAACAGGACTTAGAGTTGACCCTTGCTTCATCAGAGCGCCATAGACGAACCAGACGCAGGCATCCAGCGGATAAACTCTTGTCAGCGTTTCACTTCCCTTGCACAGCTTCACTCGGATCATGATAATTATAAAGATGGCTGGTCCCACCAAGATCAAACTGGTTAAGATCAACAGCCATACCTTTAAAACCATATAATAGCATCGAATTAATTTATGCAGTCGTCAATCCTTAATCTCTTTTTTTAAATACATTTTTAAAATGAAATAATAAAGTTGGATGGGGATGGTTTCTACTATGAATGAAAAATAAAATTCTGTTCTCATCAAGAGATTAGAAAATATTATAATTTAAGAGATGTAGTTGACTGCAAATATCTTAAGTGTGGATCTATATTTGTACATTTATTTCAATGGATATAGTATTATATTAGATCTCATGGGTCAATCAATGTATTGATATTTGTATTTTTTAAGCTAAACACATAACAGTAATTGTATTATTTACGAACCTATAGTTTATATTATTTTAAAGTGTATAATTTTATATACTAAACGTATATTTTCTGCAATAATTTTTTGTTAAGAAACAAACGAAACGAACGAAGTGAACATATAGTATGGTTGTATTTTTTTTTAATTCATTGGTAGTTGGTGCAATTATTCTTTGTCCATAACTTCGGACAATCTCCATTTATAAGAAATGGTTTTAATCGTGAATCTATGACTATGAAGCGTATTTCTTTAAATACTACTAGGAGAAGAATAGAAATTTTCTTATAAAGTCATTCATTGTGATAAATACTGAAAAATTGAGAGTGATGTATTAATGACATAATAAAATTGTACTATAGTGATATCACTAAAGTAGCATATTTTATTATTTAGAACAAATAGATTAAATAGCGTGCTTGAGTGACCTGGCGGTCTAGGGGTAATGTGTCGGACTTATGTGCTGGGGGTCCGGGGTTCAATCCTTGCTCCCGGTACAGATCTATCTGAGTACCAAAACCTTCCTTCACCTCTGACAAGACGTGTATTAATCACAACTTGTGAATGTGTGGAATGTCAGGCCTCCACCATGGTTCGGATCCTACGTTAAACTCTAGGTCCTCCATTTCATCTCACAATCACCCTACCATTACACATTAGCGTAAGTGCGTACAACCTGAACGGGTACTAAGACGTGGTGCTAATAATCAATCAATAGCGTGCACTGTCTCTTCAGTTCCCTGAATGCTGATGAATCTTTTTCATGTTTTATTTAGAGTTTAAGATTAGTTTATATATTGTATTAAAAACAAACAAACGCTTCTATTAGGCATACTGAAGATTTTTTCTTAGCTTATGACATATTTTACCATGAGAGATTCAGTATCTCGTTCGGTTGTTGTGTATGTAGATTTTTAGCCACACTGTGGGAAAAGAAAGTTGCCCAGGGCATAACTTGGAGGTAGTTGAAGATGAACCAACGCAATGGGTGTCATTTTTGATTTCAAACTCAATTGAAAGTCACGATAAAATATATTTAACAATTATTTGTATTGTGTGTATAAAATAAAAATTATAGCTGCCTTGTCATAAGTTTCTACAGCTTTGAGTATTCCTTGTTGTTGGTAGAGTACGTACCGTGGTGTCAAAAGGCGCGAACAGGCCCGATCCGTTAGCGGACTCTGAGGGTCGCCTCATGAGGATCACCCACTCCGCTTCTCCAAGGCTGAACGATAGCTTGGCCACTTCCATATTCTCTGGTAACACCGGTAAGAAGGCTGCGGCGATGTCTGCTTCCTAACATTATAACACACTCCTATACAAGTCACGTTAAAACTTAACACACGAGAACACATTTCTTACTTCCAGCATGCAACTTATTCATAAATCTGTCAAAGTGGAGTAGTGACCTTTTAGACAACATTCTAAAAATTGGTAAATAAGGAGCGTTATATAAGGTAAGATAATACTTTAAAAACGAAATTGTGATTTATTGGGTCACGTATTTAGGAAAAGAGGTATTATGCCATATGACAGTTGATAGAAAGAGGTAAGATTTTTTGAAATACTGGGTAATTATATTTATGGATGTGGAGAAGGTATACGATAGCGTGGATAAAAATAAAGCTTGAAACGCGATGGAGGAGAATGAAGTGGAAAGAGGAGTTTTAATAAGAGTGAAAAGCATGTGAAAACATGTGAAAGCATGCAAATAATAACAGGAGTTGTGTTAAGACAAAAGAGTGGGAAGACGGAGTGGTTCCAAATAAAAAATGGAGTGAAGCAGGTGAGTGCCCTTTCACCATTACTATTTGTAATGGTAATGGAAATGGTCATAAAAAAAGTGGTAGGAAAACTCGGGAGGAAAGATTTAAAGCGCCATGAGGTTGTGATGAATTGATGTATGGGGTAGAGGAAGAGGAAGTACAGGAACAGCTACAGGAATAGAATGAGGAAATGAAAGAATGTGTAATTAAATTTAGCATATCAAAGTGTGAAGGATGGTAATGACAAGGAAGAGGATAAGGGCTAGTGAAGATATAAAGTTGGATTGAGTTTATCTGAGAAAAGTAGAGAACGTAAACTATTTTGGAGGTGTGATTGAGGAGAAGTAGAGAGAGGATCTAAGAGAAGAGGACAGCAAGGAAAGTTGTTATAGAGGTGTGTAAGAGACCAAATATAGAGAAGAGAAGTGCTCTTGAAGTGTCAGGAAGTGTTGTACAGGATATACTTGGTACCCATTGTCACATATGCACAGAAACATGGACATGAATGTAAGAGAGACTAAGAAAGTGAAGACTATATGATTGAAATTTGTTTGGAGCAAGTTAGCTGTCATGAGGGAGAAATAAGTTTAGGAATGAATTTATACGAGGGAAAAGTGAGGTACAGGGAGTAGACATGAGATAGTAGAGGAAGCAAGAATAAGATGGTATGAGCATATAATAAGGATGTAAAACGAGAGGATGCCAAATAAAATGTTGGCAATGAAGTATGTAGGAAAAATACCGCAAGGGAGACGAGAATAGAGATGGGAGGAGCAGATAACATAAAGTGTGCAATGAGAGGAGAAAATAAAATTAATTAAAGGAGAAATAATGATGAAAGGATAGAGGAAGATGGACGCATTTTACCAAACTGACACGACCACAGGCTGGTAACAGCGATGATGATGATAATGATGTTTATTATAAGAAAGTAGGGAATATTTTATAATGTTAGTTTTAAAAATAGGTTAAAGTGTTTTGGAATAATTAAAATACTAAACACAGTAAAGAAAAAATGAAACAGTAAACAAAAAAAAATACTAGAATGAATTGTGTGAATGTGTGATTAAAATTAATTGAATCATTGAGTATTGATTAATGTTCCGTATTCCATTAATTTGCAGCATTTAGCTTCGGAAACTTTCAAAATAGTGAGTATGTGCTCATGTGAGTCGAAATAAAACGAAACATGGGAAAATAATATTTATTTGAGCCTTAACCTAAAATAATCTTAGTTATAAGAGATGGGTTGATTCATTTCCTCCATACACCGGATAAGACGGTTCTTCCCTGGTTTTGGATTGAAAAGTGTAGATTTCAAGTTCCTCGGTTCTTGATCAAATGAAATTTAAAAAAAAAAGCACAAAAACACATGCGTACATTTACATTAATATATATTTTAACTTAAAATATTAAAAGAGGCATGTCTTATCTCCATTTGCATAGCTTATGTATATATTATAACTGTGGGATTTCTCCCTACCGCTCTTGTTGAGCACCATGTCAGTTTAATGAGCGTTTTGCACCCTTCTGGCCTTGTCTACAGTAGCCCATGGCTTTTTTGGTGCTGACTGACAGCTCACAGCTTACAGCTGACGGCTTTGAAAAGCTACCAGACCAAATTATGTATCCCTACACCGAACCATATGATTTGCAAAAAACATGTGTTTAGCAGCTGTCACTTCTGACAGTCAAAATTTAGTTATATACCTAAATGTTGACTGTCAGAAGTCAGCTGTGAACTGTCAGTCACCCAAAGAAGCCATGGGGCTACTTTAAGTAACTGGTGTAGTAGGTTACCTGGAACCTTCCTGTGCCCCAGTATATATATATATATATATATATATACTTGCCAGTATATATATATAGGTGTGTATTTCACTTTGTGGGCTTTGTTCCCAGCCATGTAGTATCATCAGTAAAGTTTCCTAATTAGGATTGGGCCCCTGACTCGCCTCTTTTAATGTACTTAAAAGCCCTTGCGTGGCATATCTTTTTTGGCCGTTAGTAAATTTGATGGTGATCACCTGAATAATGTAGAAATTATGCTGTAAATACTGTTTTGGTACAGAGGTCTTTCATTAGACTAGTTACTTGAGGTCCTAGCTATAAAGTTAGAACTTAATTCTATTTCAAATATTCTGTTAATACTATTTGCTGTCTAAAAAACTGTGATGTCACAGTCCACTTTCACCTATTAAGGGGACAGTTACCACTTGTCGTATTTTTCTGTGACAGATGAATATGATCTAACATCCATGAAATGATCATGGATTGTACTCTGAAATTTTTCCAATATTAAACTTGCATTTATTTAACCAGATGTACATGTTTTGTAACAAACCTTGCCCATTTACTATTAGGGTTTATTAGATTGGGGTAAAGGATTAATTATGTTCTTAAAGTGTTAAACAATACAATTATTATAAATAACAGCGATATAAGTCCGTGTTTAATTGTGATGACTCAACCAAACCTCTTGGCCTCTGAGCCTATCAGTGGTAAAATTCAAGCTTGTTTGTTTTCTAGCGATATTAGACGATATGTGACAGAAAGCTGTTCTCACTCACGTTTGCTGTGTGACCAACATCAATTGATTCAATGTGTTTGTTAATACAAATCAGACAAGCTCGATGTCATGGCTGGGATCCTGGATACTTGTTCATAGTATAACGTAATGTATAGCTAACATTTGTTCTACTTGCTCAGACCACAACAAAGAGATATTTATATTTGTTTAGCAACTGCAACCTTGATTCAAATGGCTCTATACATGCAAAGAGCTTTAGTGAGGGGTTAGCACGCATGATCCTTGCGTGTAAGCTCAGGGTCTGATCTCGATTAGCTCTATCGAAGATAGATGCTTTTCCAAAAGAGAGAAGAAGCCCTTTAAAATCCACCCTTTAAATTATATTCTAATATGTTTAAATATTATCTGACTAACGTATCGTAAGAAGCAAAACTTATATACTGGTAAATTTATTTTTTATATAAATAAGGCTATTAGATAAACAAAGTGTATGTTCCATTTTTTCCCCTTCATTATCAAGCCTTCAACACATGCAACACTAACTGCGAGGACATTGATTTTTGTATGTGATCAATATTTAATATGTTTTTATATACAAGTAGAACACTTTGTGGCCTATTTGAAATATAATGTAGCCAAGGTGACAGTTAGAAACAATTGCTCTAAATACATTGACCCCACTTTTAGAAGAACTGTCAGCTACGTTTTAGTACTGTCTTTACTTTGTATCGGTTTATTGTAAAAGATAAGATGTACACCTTAAAAATATGTTATAACCTATATCAAAACATATTGGATTGAATAGCTACATTAAAAATCATATTCTTTAAATTTAAAAATGACACCTGGAATCAGGACAAGCTTCAGGGATCGATTCCCGTGTCAGGGTCATTAGATAGTTAATAGATGAGCAAAAAAAATCACTCTTTAAATGCGAATTTAAGGTGTGCTTTATCTTAATATGTCTTTTAACAAATTACCAAACTATGATAGTTACATACACGCTCTAAACCCTCCCACACCGACAAACATATACACATGCATCATAGATCTAAGATACAATAAATCTAAAAGCTTTTATTCTGATAGTATTTTAAAAAGTAATAAAGTATTTAATATCTTATTCAGCTATGACCCATGATTAGAAATCTTTCACCTAGCCTAGGCCTATGCTAACTAAACATTAATCTAGCAGTAGACTCATGTTAGCAAATCATTACATCTGCTCTGAACTATGTGAAGTAGACAGCCATCTTACACTAAATACTCATTCACCCAACTCCGAATAATAGATACTTTTTTTTAGTCTGAAAATTTTAAATTTTCACTGTCTATTGAGTGTATCATCCACAAAATGAGCCTATATGATTTTCTAAAGCAAATATGGCTCGCGAAAATGTTCGAGGTTCGGCTCGCTGGAAAAATTGTATTCATCTATAGACAGATTTCGGCTCGGGGCCCAGTTCAACGCACGCCTCTATAACCGTTAGAGTTATAGTGCCCTTTAGGTACACTGAGGGAGATTTTCCTTAAATTGACTTTCCACTATCCCTTCACACAAATGCTGGTACAATCCCTCTAAATTCAACCTTTTTCATCCTGAGCATGTTATCGCAGTTAGTAATAATATGACCCACCTCACTGGCTGCATAGTCTAAGGCGTCACTCTCGCAATAGGTTAGACTGCTGATGGTGAGGAGATCGGGGTTCAATCCCAGTCGAATACACCGAGAGTGGCTTTTCCACAGCGTTTTCCACTCTCTTTCTTTCTCTCTTCACACAAATGCTGGTCAATTTCCTCTAAATTCAACCTTCCTCATGTGTGTAGCCCGAACAGGTAGTGAGTGAGACGCGGTGACGAAATAAAATGATGGTTGGGAGAGTAATTATTGTACCTGTTGCGAGTTAAATTAATTTGTGTGTAGCTTGCTAATATCATTCGCCTTAGAAAGGCACGTTAAGCATTTATAGTAATAATATTATTGCACGTTTGAGCTACATCATTCGTAGCCCAGTTTGTGGAAATATTATCCAGTACTAATGTACTGTCTTTTATCCAGGGGACACCAGAATGTACTAATCGTACATCCTTTAGATGAAGGCCCTTTCCATGTCTCAATGAAATGAGGTGATGGTGACAATGAGTATGAGGGTGATAGTGACCACGTCTTGCTACCCTTTCGGGTTATGCACCTATGTACTAATTACATTAATAAGTTAGGGATTATTAAGTTTGAATTTAGAGGAGGTATACCCGCATTTGCGTGGAAGGAGAGTGGGAAAATCATCCTTATTCCACCCGACCGTGGTCTAACCCCAGTCTTCCCGTCATCGACAGTCAAGTTTATTGAAGCCTTAAATCATGTGGCCACTGAGTCGGGTAGTAAGTAATAAAATCCGTGAGTATGAGGACGTGGAACCAGTGGAAACTCTTAAACCTAACTAACCAAACCCTGGTTACCATTGGGTTATTTCACCTTTCGAGAAAAACACCCAAGGTACCAGCCGGGAATCAAGCCCAGGATCCCTAAGCTCGTAGGAAGGTGCACTGACCAATACCCAACGAGGCCAGTTAGCGTTTAATAACAGGTGTTACGATTTTAGAGTCTGAATTATGAGTGTCTGGGACCTAAGATTTAGAGTAACTCAATTGGAGTTGATAGTCTAGATTCAAACAAGGGGACCCCAGAAATTGCTCTAGATTTTTCAAACAGAGGAAGGACATTATTTATTATCATTTTTTATTAATCTTTAATGATCTACATCAACGTTGGAGCCGAGTACCCAATATTTTTTAAATTTATAATTAAACTAGCGGACCCGACAGACGTTGTCCTGCCCGAACGTTGGCTTTTCGTTTGGGTGGCATAATTGAAGGTTTTAACGGTCAATTATTAATATTATATTAATTATTATAAATATTGGGGTGGTGGGGTGGTGAGGGGGTGAAATGTTGAGGTTACATTTTCTGATATGCAAAAAATCTAAAAAAAAAATCCCCTCAAAAAATATAAACAAAATCCCCTAAAAAATCAAAAAAATCCTAGAACCCGATTGCAGCGCCACCTACTGGGTTCAATTGTGAATCTAAACCATCCACGGACCCACTCAAACACACACAAAAAATTTCATCAAAATCGGTCCAGCCGTTTAGGAGGAGTTCAGTGACATACACACGTACAGAAGAATTATATATATATTAAAGAAGAAGATATAAAATAGAATCAGAAAAATTTTACATGTGTTTTTACGAAAACCAAATGCACGTATTGTTAACTATTGTTTGATTAATCGTAGTCAAGTTGGTTTTAATTCAAAATGTCGATTTTAAATAGTAGTTATGATAATATTACTATTATTTTGATTTATTCATAGGTTAATTAGTATTTTTAGTCATATAAACAATTAAAAACATACAATTATTTTGGAACAATTATGTATTTGACCATTCAATTTGAAATATACTTTATTTTACAAACTTATTAATTTATTATGTGTGTTTTACTATACATGATTTGAAATTCCTCCAGCTTGTTTACCGTTTTTTACAATAAATATTGTATTTATAAATGAATTTTAACATTTCAACACAAATCTCACGTCAATTCAAATATTTGAGGCCAAAAGATTTTGTTAAAAAGTGTTCTTGAATTAAAGTAAAATACATTTGTATTTGATATTTTAGCACCATTTTCTCTCTTTCAAGTCCGCAAATTGGACAGTGTCCTCTTTCAAGTCCGAAAAAACAGTACCTCAGTGAGCGAGAAATTGATGGAAACAATCGAAAATCAAAAGATTTTTCTTTGGTTTATAAATAAAATATGTTCACAACTTATGAAGGAATTATTGTGTCTATATGACGGTTGCACACCGAAAGGTCGCACAAGTCAATGACATTTTCCGATAATTAGCGCGTCCCGTCAAACGAGGAGGCGCATCTTGATGAATTCCCCTGCTTTGGAGGCAGACGATGGAAACTCACCAAACCATCGCTTGGTCTATACCATCCAGAACCGCCAAGTTTGTAACGAGGCCCGTTCTTCAAGTCAATCGCTTGGTACCAAGGCGTCGTATAAAAGGGATGGCTCAATACGTCGCATAGAACCGAGGCGTCAGATAAAATGGTGTCACGACGCCCGCTCTTCAAGACAATCGCTTGGTACTGAGGCGTCGTATAAAAGGAACGGCTCAATACGTCGCATAGAACCGAGGCGTCAGATTAAATGGTGTCACGACGCCCGATCCTCAAGTCTTAGAAAACATTCTAAAATCTTGAAAGTAACATTAAGAAAATAAGACTTTAAAAAAGAGTATTTATGTAAATGAAATGGATTGAATTATGAAACTTGATTGACATTATATAAAGGATTTGAACAAAATCTCTTTTCAGCCGACTTTTTGTCAGGATTTTGTTTAATTCTTTTTCATAATAATTGTCAACTTACTTTTATGATTATATCCATATCATTTACATAAAAACAAATAGTATATACTCTTTTTTAAAGTCTTATTATTTCCTTACTTGAAAAAAGATTTTATAATGTTTTCTAAAAGTGCAGCTCAATTAAGTCACCTGAAGTCTTTTTTCCTACCAAAATGTTATATTTATATAATCCTAGGTGGCAAAAATATAATTTAAAATTGTATTAATAAATAAACAATTAAATTTAAAATGTGTTAATAAATGCAATGTTTTTGTTTTGTAAATGTTTAAATCAGTTTTATGTTTGGTACATATTACGTGGAACACACTAATTGCTGTCAAATTCAAACTAATTTAATAAATATATGTTTAAAAAACCTACTAATTATCATACAAGTATGCAATCCGTTTTCAGAAGCAGTTTTTAAAATCACACCTAAGCTTTATTTCTAGTGGGGAAACAATAGAGTTCTTATATAAATAAGAAATGCTAATTTTGTTTATCATAAGTGACTGATGCTGTTTTCATCTGGTTCTAAAAAGTATGGTTTGAATCGTATATACATATATAAAACAAACATACATAATAAATATATATATCGTCTACAGCATTTTGCCACGTCCTACATGGCCTACCCTTTTCTTGTGATTCACACACTCTACCTTCATATATTTACTTTGTCACTCGATCCACACTCATCCTCTCAACATGTTCAAACCAACGTATGACACTTCTTTCACATTTACCTGTTGGATTCCCTTTCCCACACTCATTCAGCACACGTTCATTACTAACTGTCCATATAAGTTTTTCCACACACATTTCTTAGCTATCTCGTTCCAACCGCAATCACCTTGCTCTTGTGTTTCTCCTGACAAACCCACTTTTTATAACAGGCCTACAAATATTGGGATGAATCATGTAAGTTGTTTTTCCTTCGCGTCTTACTGCTCATTTGGGCTATACGCGTTAATTTACACTAGTGGGATAGTGTTGAGAAAGAGAATTGAGACAAAATATTATTGGATTTGTATGGAGGAAGAGAGAGGAACCACTCATAAAAACCCACTCTTAGTACACCCAGCTGTAGTTTGAACCTCTTTATCTCCACGTCACTTGCAAACCTGACTAGATGAGTTTGATATTCTGTCCGTGTGCCAACCGGCATGGAACTGTGACGCTTCGTTTCTACATAAAAACATGAAAACTAAATGCAAAATAAGTTTATAAAATTTAAATCCAAAAGTGATATTACATCAACTTGGGTTTATCATGTGTATATGCTAATTATTCAGAACGGATACTAAAACATACCTCTTTTTACTTGCTACTAAACTATGGCATTACAAGTATGGGCTAAAAACAACTTTAACTACAGTCCAGTTTCAATAGAAAGGGCCTACCTTACCTAACAACTAGAAACTATACTAGATCTATCTGCTTCCCCTGTATTGATAAGTCAAGCCGTATAATCTACTGCTGTCACTATGGATATATCTTCAATAACTATAAAATAAAGCTAAAAATATAGAAAAATGGCAGAAAAAATGTATTTTCTAACTAAAAGACCCTCTATATGACAGTTGGACTGTAGATGAATCGCCATAAGAAGAGTATTTTAAAAGATATAAAATATAGAAAGGACAACATTATCAAAAATACATTTCTTTTTTATTTCAGTAAGCTGTTGAGATTAAGACTATGTCAAAGTGACAACTGCAGAACACTTTATGCGACACTTGACACAATATGGTTCTTCCTATTACAATCTGACTATACCTAGCGATCAACAGAGATATGTGAGGCCTACTCATCCTCTTTTGGAAGTAAAGTAAATTGTCTAGTTCCCGAGTGTAAGGGCAGTACAGGTTATTACAGTATGATTTTGGTAGGAAGAACAGTGGAAGTTAGTTACTAAAGCTACTAAATTAATTTTAATATATTAATAATTCACCAAATCATGTTATCTTCAGCTGTCACCTTTGATAGGTATTATCAAAACCTATAGAATGACTCAAATAATATAGTAAAATGTTATCAATGTTGATTGTAAGGAAACATGTTTGAATTTTCTAATCTATTTTTCTAACCAAAATCAGGGTATACCTACTCTCTATAACATCCAAAAAGATTGAACTAGGAAGATGGAATAAAAATAAGAAAACCCGAAACAAACGTTCGCGAACGTTTGTCTTCTGCATCTTAATGTTTTGAAGAATGTTTAAGAACGTTTCAATTTATTTTATTCAACTCTAATAGGTGGGCGATCCAGAAAAGGCGTCAATCTAGTCTTGTGCGGTTTGCCAGTGACGAAGAGTTCGGATTTGAATCCCGGCAGTTTATACGTAGATGATTTATTCTTAAATAGCCTTTCTCCGTTTATCCACGCAAATGCGTGTAAACTACATAGTAATAAATTCTACCTCCCTACCCCGACCTCCTTATAAAATATATCCAGATAGTTTTGACGGTTAAAAAGTTGCAGGTCACGTAAAATAGCACGGAAAAGTGGCCGAGCGGTCTAAGAACTAAACCGTAAATGAAAATCTTCCATGGAATCTAATATTTAAAAAAATATCAAATATGAGCAGGCAAATTTCTGCAAAACAAAATATTGTGTTGTCGATTTTTTTAGGATATGAATATTGTGATTTATTTGGTAGATCAAAGTGTTTACATTAAAAATAGAAATACAATTTTAAATAATATAATGCAGTTTAAAATTCAAAAGAGTTAAATCTTTACCTTGTAGCTACAATTTTAATATACTAGCTACTAAAACTTTTTAATGAAACAAAATGGTATAAAAATTATTTAAAGAACTCGATGGGATTGTCAAAAGCTAGAAATCTAAAATTGATACTACTTTATTAATTTGAAGCAACCGCTGTCACATGCTAGTAATTTAAAATGGGTGGTGAAAAGGTTACTCTAGGAGAGTGTGCGTGAGCTAGGCTAGGCTCAGGCCACCCCTATCAGTTCTTGACACTTTCAAGGAACCAGAGATTAGCCGGCTGACAGCATTATAACAGCACTTGTCAGCTTAACTCCTTACCTTTGTACTTTTTTCAAAGCAATGTTTCGAAATAACAATACCTAATGACTGGTGAAACTAGCGACACCTTTGGTGAGCATAGCAACTATGACTCACCCCTAACCCTCACTCTCCACCCCCAAAACTGAAACGGAGGTCCACTATAGCGCACACTTAAGTCTTTCTCTAACTCCGGCCTTGGGTGTAGCTATGCAAACTATTTTGCAGTCATGTGTGGAGGTATTGCATACCACGAGGGCTGAGCCAATAATTTGCTACCTTTCACTCTTGACGGAGTGTACATTCCTTCATTGAACCCAACGCCTATTGAAGTAGTAGTATGTTGAGCACTTTCCTGGCTCTTTTGCTGGGTATTAACTGGGTATTTACTGGGTATTAACATACGTTTCCTTTAGAATGTGTAACAAGAGTACTACAACTAATCAGTGGCTTACTCTACCAATATTACCTTTAAACACAGTATTTTAAACAAGCAAGGTATCAGCATCTGCCTCAGCTTGGACAACATGTACTCCTGATTATCGTAGATGTGTTGAAAGTAAAGATAGGAGCTGTGTTTTGTTGTTTGCATTAGATAAAAACATATTTGGAGGCAGCACCGTGAGAAAGTTTTACTCAACTATAATTTGAGAAGAGCATCCACACCGAAAATGTTCATCATATTTTGTGGAAAGTTTTCCATAACCGGTGAATACAACAGTCACATCAGATGATATGTATACGTTAGTTATGTAAGAAACATATTTCCTCACTCTTTATATTATTATTAAAACACGTAAATGTGTTCTTGTCAATGCAAGATCTCTCATTTTAAAACACTGTATTCTTAATATTTGTGTTTTTTTAATTATTGATTTGCACTCTTCATAATTCAAATCAAAATAAAATAATTTTTATTTGTTAAAAAAAGTGCATTAAAATTTATTTCATGCATCATCCATACAACACATCACAATAGTTAATAAATACAATTAATATTATTAAAAATAAAACCTCCACATGTACGGGAATGAAGCTTGTTTTAACTAATTTTATGTATTCAGATAATACAATGGTTTAAAATTCTTGGTTTTAAAAAACAAATTCTCACCAAATAGACTAGTTTTTTTTAAATGTGTTTATCTATTTGAGAGTTATAAAATATATTTTGTTGTTATAGAACAAATAAATAGAAGTGAATGACACACGTTAGGCCTTTCTAAGAGTTTCTAAAAGTTTTTTCCAAGATGGCTGATTTTGCTGAAGTGGGAAACTTTGGGAATCCTCAAAAAATGAAGAGGGACAGTGTCGAATAAATCCCAAAAGGTTTAATTTTGTCAATAATGTTGTCCGGGTTACGCCTATTTTTTGTCTAAGTGCCCTAGACTATAATGATAAGTTTGAACTTACCCCGCTGTGGACCATACTGAGTACACCTACTTCCTTGTTTCCAATTATGTTTTCCTTCGGGACCTTCACAGTGTAGGTGAAACCAAACTTCTTCCTCAGGATTTCAATAAAATCAAACACTATCCCGACTCCTTTACCGTTTGCATCCATGTCACTCAGAGGTGGGTCCTGCACAATAACAACATATTTACATTATACATGATCCCCTGTTTCAAATGTTGAGATTGGAATCTGATAAGATTTTTAAGCTTTTCGTTAGTGTTTGACAGGTCACACTATTCACAGATATATGAAAAATAAAGTTTAAAAATAATGTGTAGTTATTGGAGAAGAACTATAGTGCTGGGAAACCTTTATAAAGAAGGCACAATATTATAGAGCCATGCGCGCACAGCTTATCTAAAACTTCATACACTAAAAGGACTTAATTTTCCAAGATACGTAGTTTGAATTTATATTTGTTACAACTCATCTTTGTTGGCTTGGTCAGCCATACAAGACAAAGGGAGGCTGCATTGGCTTCATATTGTGGCACTAATGTGTGAGATACCACGATGTGTTCATTATTAGATCTTGAGCAGTACTTACCCTGAGTGTGGCTATCACGAACTTCTTGCCAATCAGCAGAGGGGGTTCCCTCAGAATACAACCCAGAAATCTGGGTTCATCTGTAACAAGGATAAATCGTGGAGCAACATTTGGGTTGAATGTTCAGGAGAAACTGTTTGCATATAGCGTAAGGGATTAACAGCACTTGGTTTAGAGTTTAACGAACTTTTCTTGGGCTAGAAAGTAAGGAATGTCTGCTAAGTTGGAGATTTGTAAACATTTAATTGTTGCAATATATATTGAGGGATATCTGGTGGGTTGGAAAATACCGAATATATGTTCATCTATACTATACAGGATGATTAGTAACTCCCCGATACGGACAGTACTAAATGATTATATGGGTGAATATAAGTTGAAAACACTCTTGCAAAAAAATCCGTTCTTCCCATAATTTTTAGAAAAACGGCATTAAAGTTGGAAAGGGATGATGTGGAAACACTGTACTGAAAATTTCATGGTCACCGGCGATTATACGTAGAATGAAGTGCAAGGTCCGTATTATGTAAGAAGAGCAATTACCTACACACTCTTAGAATACTTGGATATGGCAATGACTATGAATGCATCTGACAGCCGAGCCGGACCTGCACCTCGGCTGTACACTGATCGATTCCCCGGAAGACGTCATTAGAGCGTGAATGTGTTTTGCCGTTCTTAACAGCGTTGACGGGAGACAAGTAAAATGGGACCAGCTCCACGAGTGTATACAGGACGGCCACGCAACGTACAAAGAGCAGGCGTTGAAGATTCTGTAATAATTATCATCCAACAGTAGCCAGCGTGTAGCTCCGATATGTAGCAAAATCAATGTACATGTCACAGGGGTTAGTTCTGCAAGTGCTGCGCGATGAGGGTTACCACTCATACCATTATTCAGCAAAGCAGCTTATGCTCCCGACTGGTATACCTTGCTGGGTACGGTTTTCCCAGTGGCTCCAGCAGCAACGTGCTGCCGCTCCGGACTTCAATTGGCGCATTCTGTGGAATGATGACGTCTGTTTCACATGAGACGAAATCGTAACAATCCCCTGTGAGATTGCACTAAGGCGCACGTCACTCGCGTTACTTTGAATTCCCACATATACCATCTGTTCCTTGACACGTTATCATTTGGGCTGCTGGAGGATGTACCATTGCTTGTGCGACAAAGGATATGGTAACAGTGTGGCGGTGACCCTGCACTGTATGGGGCACAAGTGCGGTGAATAATTAATGAAATCCAGTGAATCAGGCTGAGGGGGGGGGGGGGGCTGGTGGAATGTCTAAATGTCCAACAATGTCACCAGACCTTACACCACTCAATTTTTCCTTTGGGGTCACCTCAAAGCACAGGTGTACCCACCTGACGACCCACCGCAGTCACCCGAGGACATGCTGCTGTTATGACAGTTGTCGTTGACATACTCCGCCATGTGCACACTGAATCCATACACCGTCTGGAGCAATGCACAAACATATGAAGATAAACCTTCGAACACTTACTATGAACTAAAATATTCGTTCGATAAGTTTCAGACACAGTGTTGCCTCATCACCCCTCTCTATCTTTAATGTCGTTTTCCTCAAAAGCTATGAGAAGAACGGATTTTTAGCAAAGAATGTTTTCAACTTATATTCATCCATATAATCACGTGGTACTTTCCGTATCCGTGAATTACTATTCATCCTGTATATTTGTTCAAACCGGCTCACCAAATTGTGGTTCAAACCCACACAGCCGGCTATATCAAAAAGGTTGCCAACTCCTGGCCTAAAGAGGATGATTTGTTTGGATAGAGCTTATGGAATATCTGTTAGGTTAGGGGGTAAGAATTATATTTTAGGTTAGAGAGTAGAAATATCTGTTAGACTAGAAAATAAGGAATATTTGTTGGGTCAACGATAAAGAAATATCTGTTAAGCTCAGTGTGTAGGGAATACTGCTTAGGTTGGAGAGTAGGTTAAAGTTATTGGGTAGGAGAGTTTGAAAAAAAATATTTGTGGGTTGGGAGAGCGAGGAATGCGCGTTCGGTTAAAGTTTTAAGGACAACTCTTGGGTTAGAACGTAAGGAATGAATTAATAATTTTCACTAAAGAACATTAATAGGCTAGTAACTTATTAAAGCGTAAAGAATAATTGTTACAAAAAAAGTAGAATCTATTGAAATGTTTGCATTTATTATGTGCTATATTGGTTATTATATGGTATAAGGAACTTACTTATCATAAAGTAGTGGTACTCCGTAAGTAAGGAAACAAAGGGAACTCTTTTACACTCTAACATGTAGCCCCTTAAACTGTGTTGAAACTAATTAATTACCAATATCTAATAATTAATGTAGATTTTATAATTATTATATAAAATGAAATTTTTAGTACGTTACTTAACCAAATAATAATGTTATTGAACCGCAAAACCAGTAAACTAATTATTAAAATAAATTTTTAAAAAACGGCTGGCACTCTCAGAATAAAATAAATAATTTTAAAATAAAATTTAATTTTAAAAAATGTCTAAAAATAGAGATATAAGCCTTAATTTATACTTAGATATCCCCACACAAATGGTCAGAGAAGTTGGAGATGAAAGGACTCATACACCTTCTACGTCACAATAATATGTACGAATATTCAAATGCAAAAACAATAAGCACATAAAAATTATAATTAAAGCTGAATGTTCAAGTGATCTAGGAAAATAGTAATATGACATAAAAATGGGGGAAGGAGGGGAACAGTTGGTTGTGATAAATTTCTATACTATCCACCAGATAGAGTTGTCAGACAACATTAGTTGAGACAGCTACGGTGAGGATGTCCAATGTTCCAAGTACTACCAAACGCGTATAAATTTCCAATTACTAGAGAAATAGTAGTAAGGATGGTTTTCACGAATGATTATGTCAAGAATATAACCAGGTAAGACCATCATGTAGCATAACACTTAATAATGATATATCTGTACCAATCTATATCTAGTTCTACCTGTAAATACTAATGCTCTTTCTTTATTGCTTTGAATATAGAATTAATGCTTCAACCATTTAACTGTGATTTCCCATAACCAAGTTCATAGCCAGAGCAAAATTTCAGGGGTGGGCGCTGGAGGGCAACCTACCCCCAAAATGTCCTCAGCAAACAGATTACTAATTTTAAATTATTCTAAATGATTTCATAAGATAACTGGAGTTGAGTTTATTTTGTTAGTGACTGTTTAGTTAATGATTTAATACTTAAAAGTTCTATCATTTTTTATCTAAGAAATTGCATAGTGCATCTTTCCTCAGGTCCAGAAATATACTTTGGGCACTTCTTTAAAATAAAAAGGCATGTGTGATGGAGGGCACTAACACACGAAAATAGCTTTTCCCCTTGGAATAAATGTAACCCCCCTCTAAATTTATTTCAATCTCCGCTTAGATTTTCGAATATGATACGATTAAAAACAAACTTGAAATAGTTTATAAAGGCATCGGGCTAGGGGAGGAGTGTTCTACACATGTTCTAGTGGAATAAACATAATATTTCAAAATTTTGAAAAGTTTGACCGATGGCAAGAAGCAAGGGGGGAAGTTTGGGACTGGTTGTGCCCTGAGTAATAGCCCCGCAATCCCGATGACTCTGGCTACAGTCAGCTTTAGAAAGGAAGACACTTGTTTGACAGTTACAAATGCTTCTTAAAAATATTTTCATCTATGGGCTCACTGTTTATAAAGTCTGTTCACCGTAGGAATTGTTTTCTTAAAGGCCTCTTTCCCTACCAGAAAGCTATCATATAGTAGGATATTGGTAGGAAAAAAATACCTTTCAGAGGGTAATTCCTACCGTGAATGGAGTATACGTCAAATAGTGTTAACAATGGCAGTCACATTTAATAGAAAATGCCTATAAGTTAACACTAGTAAAATAGTAAAATATAATCAATTTATACCAAAAGCCACTGTTAATCCACAGTTTATAATGATTTGTGCAATATTTACTGATGGTTTCATGATGGTCTGGACTTAAAGAATGAGATCGTGTCTTTAAGAGATGGCTAATTTATTGTTTGATTGTTTTCTCTTTCAAATATCCCTTAGTTTAATTAAATGTATTTTTACCTCTAGCTACCTCAGCTATTTAACCATTGGATTAATTTTTTTGTTCTTTGATTGATTTTTGATAGAAATAATTATTACATTTTTCAAAACTGATTAAATAATACTATGCGAAAGGCACAAAACCTAATATATTTCGTAATCTTAGTGATAATAAGTTTATAATATTGCTTGCACTTTTTCTCACGATCTTCTGATGCCTTTGAAAACAGCATCTGAATATAAATATATATATAACATTTTATTGATAAATTTGATTCAATATAAGCCCAGATATTCACTGGTAGATACGTTATCAATATATCAATCTCATTAAGTTGTTACCTTTTAGAACGACGTCAAGGTTTGAATCCCAATCGGGTGTAGTGAGGTTGATGATCCTATATGGTTTACCATTCTGCCTATATGTAACTCTAGAAATATATTACTTTAGACGCTTCTATTCTCATTCCTAATCCACGAGCCTCAACTCAAGATTTCACTTCATTAGTTCTGGGACGTTAATTACGAAAATTAATGTGGGTGCGTAGTGTTTACAACTTCTCATCTTTGTGCATACAGACAGGTCTAATTGTATTTATTTACCTGGATATTACGGGTTTTCCTATCTATTTTCATATTATATTTTAATATATGAATTAAAATCTTTGTGGGCTGGAACTTATTAAGTAACGACTTGTTTTAAGTTTTATTTCAAAATAAATGGTAGTTTTCTAGTATGAGCTTTATTTGTAAATTATTAAAAAATCTACAACCAGTTGAATTTCATTATTTATATAAAAAATAATTTGCTGGAAGGCTATAGAATAAAACGTGTTTGGAATATAATCAAGCAATCTTCATATAAAAAATCGTGGTGTTTGTATGTCCTTGCAGGATTATCTTCACCACTTCCCGATACCTTAGAGAGTTAACATTTGGTATGGACACTATGGAGCAAACCATCTTTGTGATAACATTCTGTAACTTGATAAATAAAGTATGAAAGATTCAAAATGACAGACGAAACTTACAAATTAATTCCTAGAAAGTTAAAATATGGTATGGATGTTAAAGAGCATGAGGTATTTTTTTAAAAATATCCAAAATTTGAAAAAAATCTAGGATGGTGGATACAAAATGGAAGACTAAACATACAAATATATTCTTGGAGAACTACAATTTGGTATGTACGCAATGGAGTATTAAATCTTTATGAGAAAAATACTAGACAAAAATATAAAATGGTGAATACCAAATGGCAGACGAAACTTACAAATGTTATTGTAGAAAACTAAAATTTAGTGCTGACGATATGAAGAATGCTATCTTATGAGAAAAATCTAAAACTTGAAAATATAAGGTAGTCAATGTAACGTACAAAATAAGTCCAATTTGGACTAAATATGAGGCTCAAACTTTCCTAAAATAATATAAAGAAGTTGTTATATTCTTTATGGTATACAATGTAAGTTTTCATTTTTATTCTGATGAGATTATTAACCTAAGCTATATTTTACGATCACAACATTTCCCACCCACTGGTAGGCCTATCACAAACTAAATAACCTAAAAGTAAACGGGCACAAAAAACAAAGATTATCTTATAGGGGTCCATTGATATAAAGAACTATACACAGCATGGAATATAGCATTAGAATGGTTCTTAAAGAGCTAGGGTATAATGAGGTTGACTGGATATAACTAACTCAATATAGAGATAGGGTGTAATGAGGTGGACTGGATAGCGCTGGCTAAAGGTAAGGTATAGGTTGTAATGAGGTGGATTTGATAGAACTAGCTCAAGATGGAGATAGGGTGTAATGAGGTGGACTGGATGGAACTAACTCAAGATAGGGAGAGGGTGTAATGAGGTGGACTGGATAGCGCTGGCTAAAGGTAAGGTATAGTTTGTAATGAGGTGGACTGGATAGAACTAGCTCAAGATGGAGAAAGGGTGTAATGAGGTGGACTGGATGGAGCTAACTCAATATAGAGATAGGGTATAATAAGGTTGACTGGATATAGCTATCTCAAGATAGAGATAGGGTCTAATGAGGTGGACTGGATGGAACTAACTCAAGATAGGGATAGGGAGTAATGAGGTGGACTGGATAGCGCTGGCTAAAGGTAAGGTATAGGTTGTAATGAGGTGGACTGGATAGAACTAGCTCAAGATGGAGATAGGGTGTAATGAGGTGGACTGGATGGAACTAACTCAAGATAGGGATAGGGTGTAATGAGGTGGACTGGATAGCGCTAGCTAAAGGTAGGGATAGGTTTCATTTTTCGTAAGTGCGGCAATCAACTTTCAAGCTCCTGATGCCAATGATTTCGAAAGCCTTGTGGTGCTACTCACACCACAATGAATAAAATAGTTCAATCAGCTGTCAAGACAGTTAGGTAGTCTTTTCTTTGTTTGCTTTGAGTCTTAGTTAATATACTAAGGGAATGTATTAATGCGCACCAGTATCATGTGCACAACACACTGTAGTGGTGAATATAAGCAAAATTCTTAGAAATCACAAGATCAAGAAAAATAAATAGTTAAAGAGAGTTAATTCTGAGCTTGCAGCCTTCTTTAAACATGGAAAATGAGTGGTGGGTATAGTCTGTTGATAAATAATTTATTTTCTTATAGCAGACTCACACAAAGGACCTATATATATATATATATATGTTTGGTTCACAATGAAGAAAATGGTGTAGGTATTCATTATTTTTAATTTTAGATTTTAACATTGGGAATCTAGGTCTGAATACAGTGCGTATTGTAGTGAAAATTATACTATTTACGTTTAAAAAGTCTGAGTTACGAATAACGAGGGCGAAAATGAACCCTTTTGCGCACCACCCAGCAAAGCAACTTAGCACCTAAGGGTGACATCTGCGGGCAAACATTAATTAATGAACGATAAAAGTTTTATTTTAGTGTTCCCTATCTACCATTATACATTGTACAGAGAGTATAGAATCACCTTGTTTATTAATTATATATATATATTTAGAACAAAACCTCTAAAAATACCAGATTAAATTTCAAAACACAAGCCTTCCGTCACCGACAAACCTAAACAAACAATACTGACACGTTAGTTCATGTGCCAGCCGAGATTCGGACGCCAAACTTTCCATCACCAAAAAAGAGACCCGGTTGAAGCTACAGCCCACGTGCCTACCTATACTAGTATATATTATTATTATTATTATTATTATTATTATTATTATTATTATTATTATCATCATCATCATTATTAGCACCGCGTCTTACAACCCGTTCGGGTTATACACACTTACGCTAATGTGTAATGGTAGGGTGATTGTGAGATGAAATGGAGGACCTACAGTTTAACGTGGAATCCGAACCACGGTGGAGGCCTGGCATTCCACACATTCACAAGTCGTGATTAATACACGTCTTGTCAGAAGTGAAGGAAGGGTTTGCAATCAGATAAATCTGTGCCGGGATCGAGGATTGAACCCCGGACCCTAGTATATATATAAGTATATATATATGTATACATGTATATAAACATCCTACTATTTGATCTGGCGTTTTAGAGGTTTTATTCTAAATAGTTTTCTACTCTCTCTTAACGCAAAGGTGGGTACATTTGCTTTGAAGTGTACCCTCCTCATCCCTGTCCCGTTACTGTAAATACGTGGTGGAGAGCCCTAATAGGTATTAAGATGGCAATATTTGGTTACATTGAAGCTGTTTCACGATAGAGTGTATGTCCTAGTTTCCAAGATGTTTATTTAACAAGTACTACCAAATGTTGATGCACCTGATGATGTGTTCTTACTTACTTTCATCGTCTTCTATCTCGACATAGCCCTCCCCCATGTAGTTAGAGCACACGCTCATCATGAGCAGGGGGATGAGGGACACCATGATTAGTGCCTCTTGTTTCTATTAGCCCGAGACCACTGGTTCAGTCGAAGAATCAGTAGGCACCAACAGATCAGTCATAGTACCAACACGTGGGCAATGCTAGGCCTCACTCTGGCTTTGGTGCTCGATTTAACTTCCAAGTTCTGTTAGAACACAAACATTACACACACAAAATAAATACGTGAGGAATAATAATAATAATAATATTTAGCACCGCGTCTAACTACCCGTTCGGGTTATACGCTTAAGTACTAATTACTCTAATGGATTAGGAATTGGGAAGGTTGAATTTAGAGGAAGTGAACCCGCATTTGAGTGGAGGGAGAGTGGAAAACCATTTAAGAAAAACTACCAACCAGTTCACCCGACCGAGATTCGAGCCTCGATCTTTCCGTCCTCGGCGGTCGAGCTCAACATGACTAGCGCGTTAGACAACTACGCCACCGAGGCGGGTTCGTGAGGAATCAATGGAGAATAAAATGCAAGCACTTGTTACATTATTATTGTTGATCACTACCTATTAAAAGGATCTAAATTATGTCCATTAATAACCGTATTGGTGGTCTCTCAGACTAGGCCATCGGTCTAATCACTCTTTTATGGTTAGTTGGTGACTAGAGATGCGAAAAGGAAAATTTTCAATTGTTATTTCTGTAAAATAATTTAAACTGATTAAATGGAACTAATGTAATCGAGATATATATCTTGAATGTCAACGTTTAATTAGGATTAATTTTTTTCTAAGGGCATTGACACCAGAAATATCATCAGACGATATTCAGTGATCGCACGGTCTAACGCGCTACTCTCACAATAGGCTTAGCTGTCGATGACAGGGAGATCGGTGTTTGATCCCGGTTGGGTGCACTGAGGGCTGTTTATCCTAAATAGTTTTCCACTTTCACGGGTGTAATTCCTCTAAATTCAACCTTCCTCATCCCTAACACATTAGCGTAATTAGTACATAGGTGTATGACCCGAACGAATAGTAAGACGCGGTGCTAAAAAAAAGTAGTAAAGAAACAAATGAATGCGAGACTTTGTAGACTCGCTATGTTCATTATTCATACTTAAATTTTTTATCATCAATAAATTAATTAAAATAGTGTAAGGTTGGTCCGACATTTGTCTCCCCCCTATCCTCCATGCTTCCTAATTACCCCTCCCCTTACCCAGCCCCGTGCCCCCTTCTTATAGCCCACTCGTCTCTTAACACACTATATTTTAAAGTATAATAGACTCTAGGTGCCACCTCTACAATTTGACCCTTCCACCGCAAGCCGCCGCTGCAGAAAATGTTCCTGAACATTTCCATCTCTAGTGGTGACAGGGCTGTTGGAATTTTTCCTTGGAGGTTTCTAATACTTAATTTATGAATACGAGGGTACCTTTATTCTTAAATCTAATTTCCTAAAACCCATTCCATTAAGATAAATATGCAGATAACCTACAAGTGTAGCAAACGTGCATGAAAATAGCTATTATATATTATAAATTTGGTGGCACATGTATTTAATTTTAATTTACTTGACCTTTAGCTCTTAGACCTACCAGGTTATATTGTATTACAATACGGTCACGTGTTTCGTAGAGAATCCTAAAGTTTTCAGTGTGATAAGAAATGCATTCATTCTTCACGTCTTTTGAGCACTGAAAAGCTCCTTGATGTTAAAAAGTGGCTTCGTTACACACCTGTTGAAATAATTGGCGATATACACATCTCACTACTCTTTCATTACACAATTGTTACAAAGTGTTGTAGATAATACACTTCTATTCCCTTTTCATTACACAATTTTTGAAAAGTGTTGGTGATAAGAACATCTACACTATTCTTCATACACAATTGTTACAAAGTGTTGAAATAATAACAATTCTATTCTCCTCTTCGTTACACAGTTGTTACAAATTGTTGGCGATAATCCACTTCTATTCTCCTCTTCTTTACAAAATTGTTACAAATTTTGTTGATGATAACATTCTATTCTCCTCTTCGCTACACAGTTGTTACAAATTGTTGGTGATAATACTCTTCTATTTCCTCTTCGTTAAACATTGTTACAAAAGTTTTGGAGATAAGATACTTCTACTCTGCTCTTCATTACATGTTTTCTGAGAAGGTTGGGGATAACAATATCCAAATCTCTTCTTCATTACACAGCTGTTAAAAAGTTTTGGGTAATAATATCTAGCTCTACTTTTAGTCACATAGTTGTTTGTATAGTACTTAGTGTAACATTAGCTTCCTTTTCTCTTATTTGAACGGTTATATCAGAGAAATGTTGAATACTACACTTTATTAGCGTGTTTTTTTTCTCATTCCAATTTTTTCACCACATTCTCAGTGCATCTTTTCTTTATTACATCTCCGGTCTTTCATCGTCACGAGACAGCGGCTTCTGTTACCATTGTAAATTGTTCATGACTACACCATTTGGCTGAAACTTTACCACTGGTACAATTAGCTATCAATATTATTAAAAGTTAATCTCGATAGCGTAAGCCCTCTAGTGTCTTAGAGAGCTGACACGATCGTTTTTCATTTTAACTGCATGTATATGAATGTAAAATGGCCTCATAGCTTATTTGTATGTATTATGTAGACGAACAAAATAATATGAACGCTACACAATATAATTATTACCTACATTTTAAATAAATTCAGATTTGTATATACATCAGGTTGATTGGAAGTATTTTTTTGTGTTTAGAAAAGTTCTATTGCGTGTATTTACCAGTGTTTAGAAAGATTTGAGTGAGGTATTTTTCCATGTTTAGAAAAGTTTGAATGTAAGCTTAGCATTTTCAGTGTTTAGACAAGTTTTAATGTAGGCCAAGTATTTATACCAGTTTAGAAAAGTCGTATTATAAGTATTTGCTCTTGTTTGGAAAAGTTTGGTTCAAATTAATATTTTCCCGTGTTTAGAAATGGTTTAGCGAAAATTTTTCCCATGTTTAGAAATGATGTATGTAAGTATATCAATAAATCCTTGAATACAGGCCTACAGACTTATTGATTACCTATGCATTTTTTAGAAAGTGTTTAGATATTAGTATAAATTACATTTTTATAAAATGATTAAGGGATTTTCCTATTCGAAGTTTAACACTAAATAATGAAGTTTCTAGATTTACATTTTAATTGACTTTATTTTCCCAGAGCATCTGATTAAAACAAAAATATAAATAAAAAATATACATTTAATAAAATGAAAATAATTAACTAATATTTCTTCAAGATCACCATTAATAAGCGACACCTTTTATCATGATACTTTACTTGATGCAGTACACAAGCCTATTGGAGTTAAGGCCTCTACTAGTGGTGATGGATCCAGAAGGGGAAGGGGGCCATTTTCCTCTAAGAATTCCCCCTGCTTGGGATGTATTTGCTTCCCTCGGGATGATTAACCCCTGGGGATAAATAGGCTCCTCTGAGATAAATTTGCCCCCTCGATATTTAGGGATATTCTCAATATGAAGCTTAGATATGGTCTTGTATCAAAATCCAAATAGCTTCTACTGACAAATAGAAATTACAAATATTACCAGAAAAGAACAGCTCCAAAAAAATTTAAAGCCATATAAGCTAAAAATAAAAAATTTCATACATAAAACTCTTAATAGTTTCAAGAGGCATCCAATTATAAAAACAACTGGGGAAAGACCATTCCAAAAGCTTATAGAGCCATCTTATTCTCAATAGTTTCCAGGTGGGTAAGGACTACTTCAAATAGCTTCTAGAGGTTTTCAAATTATAATTCTTTTAATTACGGGGTAGGTCAATTACAACAAGCTTTTAGAGGATTCAATTTAAAAAATTTAAAGTAGAGGACCGCTTCAAATATCTTTTAAAATCATATAATTTTTTATAATAAAACAAAAATAACTTTTAAAGACATTCAATTTTCAAAAATCTGAAGAGGGGTCCTCTAAATATCTTCTAAGAAATCCAAATTTCAAAAAAAATATCTTGGTGAGAACCACTTCAAATACTTGTAGAAGAGATAATATTTTTTTTCAAGATGACTTCTAGGGGCATTAATTTCTCAAACATTTACCAGGGGGGATCCCCGAAGCCCCCCTTTTAATGCTAATTGCCCTTTACAAAAAAAAGTTTACACTCCCCCGGGACTCTTCAAAATTAGATAATTTAGCTTAAACTTTAAACCAGTTTTGGTTCTAAGTTTTAACTTTAACTCAAATTATTTTATTTAAGTTTTTTAATATTTATTATATAAAAAACCTATATACCATTTGAAGATTTGTGTACCTGCAAAGTGAGCGTATCGAGAGATTTAAAATGAACGGTTTTAAACATAATACTATCTTGAGGGGCAATTAACCTGTGTGGGATTAATTCTGACTATCTTAAATATATCGGAGAATATAGTTCAACAATGTTCATGACATTTTCCACGAAATTGACTATTTATGTGTCGATGCTTTAGGTTTTCCCCTGTACTGATCATTAGATTTTACCATTGATATATCATCTGTCTAGCCAGGGATGGACTCGGCCGCCGGGATACCGGGACATATTCAGGTGGGCTGATTCGATTTGGGCCACCGCAACTACTTTAAACTCAAATCAATATATTCATTCAATTCTAAATGATTGTTTATATTAAATTTTAATCAAAAGTTCCAGTGAGTAAATCTGAGGTGGCCAAAATGCGTTATTTGTGAACATACATGATAGTATTAAATTTAAAACCACCCTGTTTGCTGTTTCTTGGTGTTGTAAAATGATCTCTTTGGTGATTTACACAGGTAGTGAGTGGAGGATCATATTACAAACTTGAATATATCACTAATAATTACACACAGCTATTGTCTCAGCATTTAGAAGCAATTTTGCTCGTGTCAGTAGAAAGTAGAAACTGATTTTCGATAGTGTAGCTGAAATGACCTCGGTATTAAATTAACTGATAATCACCCACTTCGGTGGCCGCATGATGTAAGGCGTCACTCTCGTGTTAAACTAGACTTCCGATGACAGGGAGATCGGGGTTTTAATTCCGGTCAGGTGTAAGAGGGGTGTTTATTCAAAACGGTTTTACACTTTGTCTCCACGAAAATGCGGGTACACTTACTATTAATATAAACTTCCTATTCCCTAAAACCATTAGCGTAATTGGTATATAAGCGTATAATCCAAGCGTGTAGTAGGACGTGGTAGTAATTTATATATATGGTAAGATATATCATATTATCAGTCCCGGGACGCTTAGAATCTACCAGTCCACCCCTGTGTCTACAATATAAATGTTGTTAAATAAACACACTGAAGACAATAGACGAGCTTGCTTAGGTCAACATGGAACGAGTACATTTGGAAGAAAATAACGGTTAGGAACTGGAGGAACACACACAACAACTGTTCAGAACTGGAGGAACACAAACAACTGTTCGGAACTGGAAGAACACACACAGCTACTGTTGGGAACTGGAGGAACACACACAACAACTATTTGGAACTGGAGGAACACACACAACAACTTTTTGGAACTGGAGGAACATACACAACAACTGTTGGGAACTGGAGGAACACACACAACAACTGTTGGGAACTGGAGGAACACATACAACCACTGTTTGGAACTGGAGGAACACAAACAACTGTTCAGAACTGGAGGAACACATACAACAACTGTTTGGAACTCGAGGAACACTCACAACTGTTCGGAACTGGAGGAACACACACAGCAACTGTTGGGAACTGGAGGAACACACACAACAACTGTCTGTAACTGGAGGAACACACACAACTGTTTGAAACTGGAGTAACACACACAAAAACTGTCTGTAACTGGAGGAACACACACAACTGTTGGGAACTGGAGGAACACACACAACTGTTCGGAACTGGAGGAACACACACAACTGTTCGGAACTCGAGGAACACTCACAACTTGGATGTATGAGGAAAACTGATGGAGGAACACACAACAACTGTTCTGGAACTGGAGGAACACACACAACTGTTCGGAACTGGAGGAACACAACACAACTGTTCGGAACTGGAGGAACACTCACAACTGTTCGGAACTGGAGGAACACATACAAAAACTGTTTGGAACTGGAGGAACACTCACAACTGTTGGAACTCGAGGAACACTCACAACTGTTCGGAACTGGAGGAACACACATACACAAATGTTTGGAACTGGAGGAACACTCACAACTGTTGGAACTGGAGGAACACACAACAACTGTTGGAACTGGAGGAAACACACACAAAACTGTCTGTAACTGGAGGAACACACACAACTGTTGAAACTGGAGGAACACACACAAACTGTCGGAACTGGAGGAACACACACAACTGTTGGGAACTGGAGGAACACACAACTGTTCGGAACTGGAGGAACACAACACAACTGTTCGGAACTGGAGGAACACTCACAACTGTTCGGAACTGGAGGAACACATACACAACTGTTCGGAACTGGAGGAACACTCACAACTGTTCGGAACTGGAGGAACAATCACAACGGATCTTCACCTAAAATCTGCGACATGTTTTATTTCCGTATTTTAAACACTTCCTTTATTTTATTCTGTGTTCCACTTCTCACTGTTATTCTCATTTTACTACACTAGTGGAGTAGAGATAGGAAAGGAAGAAATTAGAGGATATGTATCAGTATTAGCAATCAGGAAGTTTGTAAAAATTCTTAGGAAAAGAACATCCTTAATAAAGCCGGCTGGTATTAAAGCCCCTACCTCCCTTCACGGTCAAATTTGACAATATAAGCCTGACGTTTAGTCTGCATGTCCACTGGCGTGGGTCTTTTAACTCTCGTGTCAATGGAAAAAGGGAATAAATCTCATAATGGTTTAATCTAGGTGAATTAATCACATATTAAAAACACGTTTAACATGGTTTTTTACAGTAAACTGGTGGTCTAGGGGTAAGGTGTCAGACCTCTGTACTGAGGGTCCGGGGCTCAATCCTCGGTCCCGGCACAGATTTATCTGATAACCAAACCCTTCCTTCACCTCTGACAAGACGTGTATTGATCACAACTTGTGAATGTGAGGAATGCCAGGCCTCCATCGTGGTTCGGATTCCACGTTAAACTGTAGGTCCTCCATTTCATCTCACAATCACCCAACCATTACACATTAGCATAAGGGCGTATACCCGAATGGGTAGTAAGACGCGGTGCTAATAATAAATAATAATAATAATAATAATAATAATAATATGGTTTTATAGTTGTTGTGAGACTGGGGGTCAAATCCAAGCTTGATGTACGGAGGATTTAAAAAAAAAAATAGTTTCACATTTTATCTCTCCCCGAAAATAAGTGAAGACTTTCTCTTGAATCTATCCTTATCATCTCTCCCACATTAGTGTAATAAAATTGAGATATATCTTACGGATAGTAAGAGAGGTTAAATGTCGATGTGCGAGTTTACCTCCTGGTGTTCCTGTCCGGAGCAGGTTGAAAGTACGATATCCGAGACTGTCTAAAAAAAAAGAAACAAACAAATAAGGACACGTAATAGAACTTGCCTGCGATAAGACTAGAGCTCCTGAATCCAACCAGTCTGAACTACCTTCGCGGCGCTAATTGCGTCACTTGTAGGCCTCTAGGGCGTCGGACCTGCGCGCGTCTGCAACAAGTGCCGCGACCAATCCTGGGGCAGAGGCCTCGGGGTTGGTGGCTCTCACTAGTTCAGTCCTGGGTCAAAGGGGGTGGGGAGGTTGCTAATTATTATTGTATGATGCCCTCCAGACAGTTCGTGACATGTTGGTTTCCAGTGATGAGGACATGTGTACAGACTGTTGGACAACAGAAGCCACTGTGGTGGTGAAACGGAGGAGGGGGGGGGGGGGAATTACTAACCTCTAGATTTATTTCTCTCCCCTATGATATATTCTAGAAAATGAAGATTAAAGATGGCATATCATTTTCAAAATATATCGATGTTAGGACTACTCTAAACATCTTCTAGGGGCATTTAATTTTTAAAATATATCAATTTTAGGACTACTCTAAATAACTTCTAGGGGCATCTAATCTTTTAAATATATCAATGTTAGGACCATTTTAAATAACTCTAGGCACATTTAATTTTTAAAATATATCAATTTTAGGACCATTGTAAATATCCTCTAGGAGCATCTAATTTTTAAAATATATCAATGCTAGGACCACTCTAAATATCTTCTAGGGGCATCTAATTGTTAAAATATATCATCATTAGGACCATTCTAAATAACTTCTAGGGGCATATCATTTTCAAAATATATTGATGTTAGGACCATTCTAAATATCATCTAGGGGCATCTAATTTTCAAAATATATCAATTTTAGGACTATTCTAAATAACTTCTAGGCGCATCTTATTTTCAAAATACATCCAGGTGAGGACCACACTAAATAAATTATAGAGCCTTCCAGTTTTCAAACAAATCTAGGAGGAAGGTCTTTGGCCCACCAATCCAAAGGAGGGTACTTAAAAAAAATCTTGTTTTTCTCATCTCCCACCCATTTTACAAAAATAAGATTACACCACCGGTATCAGAAGGTAGAGGTAATATTAATAATAATTATGTCAAATAATATTTTAAGATATACAATATGGACTCCTAAGATAAATATAACATATTCGTTAAATCTAGTTCCTGTTTTGACTATCGGTGAATTTTTATTATATTAGTTCAAACGAGCAGGATAAAATTACTATTCTACTTAAGTTAACAGCCCAAAGGTTGGTTTGATTGTTTTCTACCCGGAGCTGGGCATGCATTCAGGCCTTCAGCTGGTTAGTGATGACTGTACCATCCGGCAGAAATCCCATGTACTAGGATAGTTCAGAAAGTGTGGTGGTTCCCCGTTGTTTTCCACACTGAATTTCTATGAGTGAGCGTTAAAGGGACCAAACAATTTTACCCAAAAAGGTAATTTCTCATGCAACAAATGATGAAACCGACAGCTCTACTTCCCCTCCGACCCGCCTTGGTGGGTAGTTGGCTAACGCGCTAGTCGTGCTGAGCTCGACCGCTGAGGACGGGGAGATCGAGTTCGAATCTCGGTGGGTGAACTGGGGGGGGTGCTTCCTAAATGGTTTTCCACTCTCCTTCCACGCAAATGCGGGTTCACTTCCTCTAAATTCAACCTTCCCAATTCTAATCCCTTAGCGTAATTAGTACTTAAGCGTATAACCCGAATGGGTAGTAAGACGCGATGCTAAATATTATTATTATTATTATTATTATTATTACTTCCCCTCCGAAAGAAGTTGTGCTACAAGTTTTTATCCCCAAGAAAAATTCGTTGACCTAGGCTAGGCCATGAACACCTGAGACGAACACTTTACCGCAAGATCACTGAGTGTCGACAAAGTCGTCCTGTGAAAGGATAAATCGTCAGTAAAGTCGATAATGGCCGAACAGTGTCCTCACGGCTCAAGGTCAAGCAAGATAAACGCTATATAACCATGAAATAGAGCGGCCTAAACCAGATTGCAGTTGAGGCTCGGGTGTGTTTATCCTTGAACTATTCACAACCAACCCGTACATATATTATGCAGCAACAAGTGGATGGGATGGAAGGGGGGCAAGAGGGGGGGGGGAGTGGATCTGTTGAATTTTAGGTTGGCTATAAAGACTTTAAAACAATATTTATTGTTTGTTTGTAAAAAAAAATCCCAAGATATTAAAGACGTTACCTATAGGTGACATAGCTGTTGAAAGTCAACATAGTAATTTCCATGCTTAATGTATTTACATTTTATCCGGCAAGCTTTGAAGATATAACATTATAGCGAAAACTATAAATTCTTAAATCATTCTAAAAATTGTATTTCTTTGTAACATAATTAATTTTTGGATCTTTGAGTAGCTTTATTTTTCAAACTTATTATTTTTAGATCGTCTACAACTTTGGATATTTGGTTTACTCACCAAAATGGCCAATAGGAATCTTCTTGACAAGATCTATATTTTAAAAAAAGTCTATGGAAACATAATATGTCTATATAGAGTAGGAAACAAGGAAAAGATGGGTTTAGAATGGAAGGAAGTGCTGTCCAGTTGCAAATGGTCGGGGTGCATGGAACCCCACCTCCACTGACATATTAAAATATATTTCTACTGCCCCCCCCCTCCCTAAGGTCATTTTCCCTAAATGGAATGTTGTAGCCCCCCTCCCTGACACTACAATTGAGATCCCATTTGTTTTTTTAGCCACACTGATTATTTACCCTAGTTGAGAATCCCTAAGGGGATGTTGTCGGTGACGTTGGTTCGGTGATAAGTGTGTTCCGATTTTTTTTTTAACCCATTTCAATATTTAATCGGGGAATTTTGTATCCCATTGATTTTGGATCGAATTATTGAGAGAATACTGTGCATTGTTTTGGAAGTTATTATTATTTAGAACTGCGTCTTACTACCCATTCGGGCTATACGCTTAAGTACTAATTACGCTAGTTGGTTAGGAATGGGGATGGTGGAATTTAGAGGAAGTGAACCCGCATTTTTGTAAAGGGAGAATGGAAAACCATTTAGGAGAACCACCCCCCGTGCACCCATCCAAGATTCGAACCTTGATATCCCCGTACTCGGCAGCATAGCTCAACATGAAACTAGCGCGTTAGCCACTGAGGCGGGTGTTTTGGAAGTAATGTTTTGTTGTTGTTTATATCGGTTGTTGCCTTAGACCCAGACTCGTGCTGCAGTTCCTCTAGCGATGAAATCTTGTCAGAAACTGAGTTCAGCTATTCACCAGTTCATGGTCTAAATCTGGTAGTTCAGCTATTCACCAGTTCATGGCCTAAATCTGGTAGTTCAGCTATTCACCAGTTCATGGCCTAAATCTGGTAGTTCAGCCATTCACCAGTTCATGGCCTAAATCTGGTAGTTCAGCCATTAACCAGTTTTGACCTAAAGCATGTAATTCAGCCATTCACCAGTTTTGACCTAAAACATGTAATTCAGCCATTCATCAGTTTTGACTTAAAGCATGCAATTCAGCCATTCACCAGTTTTGACCTAAAGCATGTAATTCAGACATTCACAGTTTTGACCTAAAACATGTAATTCAGCCATTCACCAGCTTTGACCTAAAGCATGTAATTCAGCCATTCACCAGCTTTGACCTAAAACATGTAATTCAGCCATTCACCAGTTTTGACCTAAAACATGTAATTCAGCCATTCACCAGCTTTGACCTAAAACATATGTAATTCAGCCATTCACCAGTTTTGACCTAAAGCATGTAATTCAGCCATTCACCAGCTTTGACCTAAAGCATGTAATTCAGCCATTCACCAGCTTTGACCTAAAACATGTAATTCAGCCATTCATCAGTTTTGACCTAAAGCATGTAATTCAGCCATTCACCAGTTTTGACCTAAGGCATGTAATTCAGCCATTCACCAGTTTTGACCTAAGGCATGTAATTCAGCCATTCACCAGTTTTGACCTAAAGCATGTAATTCAGCCATTCACCAGTTTTGACCTAAAGCTGGTAGTTCAGCCATTCACCAGTTTTGACCTAAAGCATGTAATTCAGCCATTCACCAGTTTTGACCTAAAGCATGTGATTCAGCCATTCACCAGTTCATGGCCTAAATCTGGTAGTTCAGCCATTAACCAGTTTGACCTAAAGCATGTAATTCAGCCATTCACCAGTTTTGACCTAAAACATGTAATTCAGCCATTCATCAGTTTTGACTTAAAGCATGCAATTCAGCCATTCACCAGTTTTGACCTAAAGCATGTAATTCAGCCATTCACCAGTTTTGACCTAAAGCATGTAATTCAGCCATTCATCAGCTTTGACCTAAAGCTGGTAGTTCAGCCATTCACCAGTTTTGACCTAAATCATGTAATTCAGCCATTCACCAGTTTTGACCTAAAGCATGTAATTCAGCCATTCACCAGTTTTGACCTAAAGCTGGTAGTTCAGCCATTCATGATTTCATGACCTAAAACTGGTAGCTCAGCCGTTTACCAATTCGTAACTTCAATTGTTCACCAGTTCATCCATTAAACCTCAGTCCATTGTCTCTGTCATTGCCACGAGTACCTTACCTTATTTGGTGAGGTATCACCTATTCCCTAAATGTCGTTGGCACCAGTCATAGACGACAGCTCGACAGCTCACCAAATGGTACCACTCTCCAAGTGTACAAACAAGGTGTACCCCAGACCCACAGCCTCCAGTTATAAATGGCTTCACTCCGTGGGAGATCTTGAGTCCTTAAACACGGGTATAGCTGGGTGCCTTCAAGACACATTAAAAAAACTCATTTTGAACATGGTTCCACTAAAGAGAAGACACAAATATCCTTCTCGAGTCAAACAGCCGGCTTACAAAAAGCTAGGTTCAGGTAGAGACCCAACCCCTCTTCACATAATCCTACCTCACAGAAAGTTTAATCAGACTGAACATTACGATTATAATGGGTCCTCTATGATGAACATGTTAAAAGTGAGTCGTTTAACAACTGCACATTTGGAAGTGCTTTTATCATATGAGCATTGACACTAGCGAGCTCCAGTGTTGATGGACTCAACTTGGCCCAAGGAGAGCAGTGAAACTTACGTAAGGATGAGGAGTCCGTACCCAAAGGTTAAAGGCACGGTCAACAACCCCTAGTTTGGGAGGTGAAAGAGACATTCAAGGTAGATGAAGGAGTGTGGAGGGGAAAGGGTGGGAGTGAAGGGTCGTAAAGAATCGGCACAACGATCTCACATGTCAAGCGTTGAGGAGGTGTAATGTTTGTCATTGGCCTAGGATTAGAGGAAATATGCTACAATTCCTATCACAAGGAGGATTCACACCAAGCCACCTCCCGCAACATCCTCTTCAGGATTAGAACCAAATAATTATGAACCGATTAAATATTCAAATAAGGTAATAAATCTCCCGAATATAATATTAAAATATGTTTAAAAAATCGGAGCATACAATTACTACCGAACAAATCCTCTCAGGGATTATCAAATGGGCTATAAAATCAAATGGGGTAAGAAATGATGTACTAAGATTAGGACGCCATCTCAGGAGGTGAGATAAAGGGGATTGCAAGATTATGATGACGTCATCTAGGGATATAAGGTAGTAGGAGGAAGGGAAAAGTGTTTAGATCCGTCAGTGGAAGTGAGGTTCCCACGCAACCTTACGCCTACTCTCGTCAGAGTAAGATAAGATGTAAACCGCTTTACAAATAGCTTCCAAATCAAGACGTTTGAAACGTCTTTAATAACAGTCAGCAAATGTAGGCCTATACAATTAAATATACAATTATTAATTTATTAATCTTTTCAAAGTTAGATATGTAATATTTTTTCTAAACATTAAGATTAAAAATGATACAATAATCTAGGGAATATTTTAAATTTTTTGTTCACTTTATATTAATAATAGCTCGTTAAATTTATAAGCAAAATGATCAGGAATGATAAAAGTAGAGTTATATAGAAAATGTACTTGCATTTTCGAGAATGGAGAGTGGGAAACTGTCAAAGGAAAACCATCCTAAATACATCTGACCGGGATTTGAAAGCTAATCATCCCATATCGGTGATCCAGTCTATCGTGAGAGTGACCAGGCTTGTCAAAATAGTTTGATAATAAGAACCTGATTTAAAATTAAAATTATTAAAGGCCCACATTTCCAAAAATTCTTATTTTTATAAAATTTATTAACATTATTTGGTAAGACAATGTGTTAATGTTACATTTTAATCTTTTTTAGATTTACTGTAGATCCTACCCACTATATATATATACATTGTATGTATATGTGTATATATACTGTATGAATGTATATATAGTGGGTAGGATCTACAGTAAATCTAAAAAATGATTAAATGTAACATTAACATATTGTCTTACCAAATAATGTTGATAATATTTTATAAAAATAAGAATTTTTGGAAATGTGGGCCTTTAAGAATTTTAAATTGTATATATATATATATATATATATATATATATATATATACACCATCTCCTCTATGTTACCTAACGTGGACCCAGTATCTGTCAGAATGTGCTATGGCCGAGTATAGGGTTTGGTGATTGTGTAGAATTGTGTGGGTTCGTGATGGGGGAGCTTAATTGTATCCATTCAAATATTTTCTTAAAAAAGGACCATTTGTTTTTCTTGTTTGGTTATAAACGCGTAGCTTATTGTAAATGTGGAATAGTTCAGCCAAATAATAAAACGGCCTTGTTAAAGTAGATAATGCTATCAATTTGTCATTATATATTATTTAAATACAGGGCTGCCAACAAGATTATACTAGGGTTATTTATATATAAATATATATAAAAATACCTATATGCTTGTGTATAAGACAAGCACCTTATACACAAGCAAAGTATGTAATGTTTATAAATAAAAGTCTAATAAATTAAAATTCATGTTTAGATTTTAAAGTAATAGGACAGTAAGTAAAAAAATTATCTTCTTTATGTAGTGATAGTGCTGCTCTCTATTAAGCATGTAATGAGTTAAGTTGGGCTAGACTACCGAACACAGGGAGGTTGAGGATCGTTCCCGGTCGGGTGCAATGAGGGTGGTTTTCTTAATTTGTTTTCCAATCTCCTTCCACACAATGGGGTGCACTTACTCTCAATTGAACCTTCCTAACCCCTAAACCATTAGTGTATTAGTACATAGGTCTACAACCCGAACGGGTAGTAAGACGGGATTCTAAAAGAATTTATAGTTTTTTTAGTTAAGGTTGAGAAGATTGAGTTATTTGTAGTTTTTGTAGCACCACATCTTATTACCCACTTGGGCTATACGCTGATGGGTTAGGGGCTAGGAAGGTTGCATTTGGAGGAAGTTTACCCGCATTTGAGTGGAGAGAGATTGGAAAGAATAACTCTCAGTACCGGTATTCAAACCTCAGCATTGCAAGTTACACTAAAGTGACGCCTTAGACCATGCATCCACTGAAGCAGGATTTGTAAGAGTTCATATTGGGGCAGGAATTGTAGATTCATAGTGAACGCTCGTGACTGCACCAGTTGAAAGACAACAATTGATGGTGTTTGTCCTAGCTTCATTCTGTTCTATTTATTATCTATGGCACCGCCACCCGTGTATAACTTCCATGGACACAAATTACACACCACGCAATGACAGCAAATCGAAGTGTTTTATGGTTACCCGCTCGGGGAAAAGTGGACCTAAACGCCGCCAGTGAACTTGCTTTGTTTTATTGTATTTTCTGTTCATGAAGCCATAGAAAGTTGAAGCTGTTTTAAGAGTAATTTTGTTTTTCTTATTAAATTATAACAGCTTGCATCAGTTTATATCTAGCACATTAAAGTCTAAGTGTCATTCTCGTGCTGTACTGGCCTGCTGATGATGGGGAGATCGGGGTTTGAATCCCGGTCGAGTCTACTGAGGGTGGTTTTCTTAAATAGTTTCCCCACTCTCTTTCCACACAAATACGAGTATATTACCTCTAAAACGCTTCCTTCCTCATCCCTACCCCAATAGAGTAAATTATCATATATGCGTACAACCTGAACAGATAGAAAAGCGTGGTGAAAAAAAAATTATAATTCAAACGTTTATATTAGAGGTGACATACCTTTTGTTAAATCTGGTTGTCATTTTGAAATCTGAAAAATGTGTCCGAAATGATAATCATTCAAGTAAAAACTTATTAGAAAACTTGGTATCTTACTTATACTATAGAAACTTGGTACGTAGATAGAGTATATCCTGGAATAACATTTAGGATTATTCCCAACCTTTGATTTTACATTAATTTTACGATATATATAATAAATATAAGAGATAATAGATATATTGTGATTTTAATTTTACGAGTAAACGTGAATGTGATTATAATTAAAATGTTAAAGTAAAGATAGCATAATATAGAAATATTATTTACAGCTAGAGCTGAGAAAAACGCATAGATATTTGAAAAAAATAAAGTTTGATTTATGATCAAAACAGTTTAGTTAAAAATTAAAAGATTTTATCAATTATTGCGGGAAAAGCCGCGACGGGTAAGAGCTAGTTGGTAAATATATTGCCCTTCCTTAATTTATCATTGTTGATCTTTGATTTTTGTCTTGGGATCAGTATTAAATTGTATACAATATTTGGCTGCATTTCAGCATAACAATTAAAACAAAACATTGAGATATTATAGTTATAAAGATTGATATTTTTGCCTAAAAGATCTACACAATAATAGTAAATATATTAGTATTTTTTACCGTGCCTTATCATTTGCCTATCTCTCTGAAAAGAGCCACGCAAACGGTTGTAAAAATGAGAAAGTAAATATAGCCACATCTTGGAGGAGGGTGAGATGTTAACTTGCTACGGTAGGAGTAGTGTAGTTGCCCGTTGGCCAATAAAAAACTAAAACGGTGTTGGTCACGCAATCACGCACCACTCCATAAAAAAACTCGGTGTTGGTTACACAATCACGCATACCCTTTCACTCCACGCGCCCAATGTCACTGAACACCAGGGCGATAGTTTAGCACACACGTTTTTATATCCCCCTCTGAGGGTCTTAGCCCTAGAGCACTAGTCTAACATCCTGTTTTTATATCCACCTCTGAGGGTCTTAGTCCTAGAGCACTAGTCTAACATCCTGTTTTTATATCCACCTCTGAGGGTCTTAGCCCTAGAGCACTAGTCTAACATCCTGTTTTTATATCCACCTCTGAGGGTCTTAGCCCTAGAGCACTAGTCTAACAGTCTGTTTTTATATCCACCTCTGAGGGTCTTAGTCCTAGAGCACTAGTCTAACAGTCTGTTTTTATATTCACCTCTGAGGGTCTAGTCCTAGAGCACTAGTCTAACAGCCTCTTTTTATATTCACCTCTGAGTGTCTTAGCCCTAGAGCACTAGCCTAGCAGTCTGTTTTTATATTCACCTCTGAGTGTCTTAGCCCTAGAGCACTAGTCTAACAGTCTGTTTTTATATTCACCTCTGAGGGTCTTAATCCTAGAGCACTAGTCTAACAGCCTCTTTTTATATTCACCTCTGAGTGTCTTAGCCCTAGAGCACTAGCCTAGCAGTCTGTTTTTATATTCACCTCTGAGTGTCTTAGCCCTAGAGCACTAGTCTAACAGCTTCTTTTTATATTCACCTCTGAGGTCTTAGCCCTAGAGCACTAGTCTAACAGTCTGTTTTTATATTCACCTCTGAGGGTCTTAGTCCTAGAGCACTAGTCTAACAGCCTCTTTTTATATTCACCTCTGAGTGTCTTAGCCCTAGAGCACTAGCCTAGCAGTCTGTTTTTATATTCACCTCTGAGTGTCTTAGCCCTAGAGCACTAGCCTAGCAGTCTGTTTTTATATTCACCTCTGAGGGTCTTAGTCCTAGAGCACTATTCTAACAGCTTCTTTTTATATTCACCTCTGAGTGTCTTAGTCCTAGAGCACTATTCTAACAGCCTCTTTTTATATCCACCTCTGAGGGTCTTAATCCTAGAGCACTAGTCTAACAGTCTGTTTTTATATTCACCTCTGAGGGTCTTAGTCCTAGAGCACTAGTCTAACAGCGTCTTTTTATATTCACCTCTGGGGTCTTAGCCCCAGAGCACTATTCTAACAGCCTCTTTTTATATCCACCTCTGAGGGTCTTAATCCTAGAGCACTAGTCTAACAGTCTGTTTTTATATTCACCTCTGAGGGTCTTAGTCCTAGAGCACTAGTCTAACAGCGTCTTTTTATATTCACCTCTGAGGGTCTTAGTCCTAGAGCACTAGTCTAACAGCCTCTTTTTATATCCACCTCTGAGGGTCTTAATCCTAGAGCACTAGTCTAACAGCGTCTTTTTATATTCACCTCTGAGGGTCTTAGCCCTAGAGCACTAGTCTAACAGTCTGTTTTTATATCCACCTCTGAGGGTCTTAGTCCTAGAGCACTAGTCAAACAGTCTGTTTTTATATTCACCTCTGAGGGTCTTAGTCCTAGAGCACTAGTCTAACAGTCTGTTTTTATATCCACCTCTGGGGTCTTAGCCCCAGAGCACTATTCTAACAGCCTCTTTTTATATCCACCTCTGAGGGTCTTAATCCTAGAGCACTAGTCTAACAGTCTGTTTTTATATTCACCTCTGAGGGTCTTAGTCCTAGAGCACTAGTCTAACAGCGTCTTTTTATATTCACCTCTGAGGGTCTTAGTCCTAGAGCACTAGTCTAACAGCCTCTTTTTATATCCACCTCTGAGGGTCTTAATCCTAGAGCACTAGTCTAACAGCGTCTTTTTATATTCACCTCTGGGGTCTTAGCCCTAGAGCACTAGTCTAACAGTGTCTTTATATTCACCTCTGGGGTCTTAGCCCCAGAGCACTAGTCTAACAGCGTCTTTTTATATTCACCTCTGGGGTCTTAGCCCCAGAGCACTATTCTATCAGCCTCTTTTTATATTCACCTCTGAGTGTCTTAGCCCAAAAATTTTGAGCGAGGAGTGATCGATTTTAGCCACAGGGAAGGATTCTGCACATTAACCCAAAAATGTGGGGTGGTCTTATCCAAAAACTTCAAAGCTTGGTTAGGGATTTCCTCCATGCCTGGGCCATTTTGGACAATGTGTTTATGTGATGGTGCTGGGTCTGACACTCAGGTTTGGGGTATTTGGGCTTAGCTCTCTATATGATTCGTGGCGTCATTTCGTGATCATTTCTCATAGGAGACTGAGAAAGTTCGACTGACAAAGTAGTTTCCAAGTTCAGTTTTCCCTTTCACCCAAATTTCTCATACAAAGCCAAGAATAGAATGGTACTCGCTACTGTGAATAAAGCCTGGTGTTGTGTCAAGTGCGTTTGTAAGACAAGAATTAACAATTTACTTAATTGTGCTTTGTTGATGATCAGGAAACAAATCATGTAAGTAGGGTTTCACCATCCTGCCAAGCGACTTTCCAGAGTTTAGATGTATGTGCTACTTCCATGTAGAAAGGGGGTGTGTACAGTAGTTTACATAGAAGAATATTTACATAAATAATTATACAATCTTACAGTAGACACGTAAAAGTTAAATCAACTTATTAATACCTATGACTTGGTTCTAACGCTCCAACTTAATGAGATTATTGTGGATATAAAAATCTAGGATGAACAGTTTAAAGGCATTACAGAGGAAATTTGGAAGAAGAGTTATTGTCTATCTCAGCGGTTCCCAAACTTTTTGAGTCGCGGAGCACTTCTCAGGAGATAAATTCGTGACGGAGCACTATCGTTGCCCTTAGACCATGTTCATTTTTGGCTGTTTTTACGTAATTGCATTTTCAAGTTGCTAGACAATTTTTTTTATCATATAGAAAAAGCACGAATTATTTTTCGAATTCAAAATAGCTTATATTTTTATCCTAACTTAATTTTTTCCTATTGAAAGACGTTGAAAGACATTGAAAAATAGAACTTTACGGTTTTTTTTCTATAAACACCAATTTTGCACATACGTGTATTCGGCATAAAGGTGACGATATTTTCACATAGCACCTACATAGATAGTACCCGAATGACAGAATTATTGGCTCTGGAAACAAATTTTTAAGCATTTGGACATGTTAAGGTGGGGATGCAGGGGACGCAAGAAAAGGCGAGTGTTTTTGCAGTTTTTATATCAATACTTTTTTGGATCAAATAAATTAAATATTGCTTCTATAGAATCATAGAGCTTAATTTTCTTCACATGGTGAGATCAACATTTCTTGAATATCTGTCAAGGATGTCCTGGAATTTAATAACAAATTTTTCTCTTCATTTAAAAAGTTTCTTAGATAATGCTGTTCTGCTCCTTACAGATATTCAACAGCTGTTGAGCTCACCATGTGAAGAAAATTAAACTCTATGTTTTTATAGAAGCAATAGTTTGCTTATTTTGGCAAAAAAAAAAGTTTTGCTCTAGAAACTTTAAATTAACTCTCCTTAAATCGCGTCCGCTGCATACTCACCTTAAACATCAAGTTTTATTCATTATAAATATTTTTTCTCCACTAATTTCAGAGAAATAAGGAACTTAATTAAATACATAAACGAAAACCAACAACAAAAAACATAAAGTAATGCAACACATTTTAGAACAAATTCAAAGCAGGTATTGTAAATATACAATGCTACTCACCTATATAAGGTATTACAGTTTCAAAACAAAAAATGTAGCTTCGCATGGAAAAAGAACGATAAAGCATAGCCAAAGAACTTAGATTCTAATGAGAGGGATGGGATTGTTTTGATTTGCACAATGTGGCTATATCTGGTTTAATTTGGGACAGCTGCAACCGAATATCTGGCTCTGCATTCAGGCGGGATCTATATTTGGTTTTAGTAGCCACATAAGCAGAGAATCCTGATTCACATAAGTAAGTTGTTGTAAAGGGTAAAAGGATGATTTTCGCTTTATCTGATAAAACTTTAAATTCGTCTTTTAGCTGACACCAAAATTCTGCTAGTGAATTCTTAATTGCAAAATTATATTTTACCACAGAATCTGATGTCAAATCAATCATACACTCATACTGGTGTGATGTCAGACAGGCTGGCTTTTCCGACACAGCAGAGTAAGGGTTTACAACCCAACAGTTCTCTTTTATTTTATCGTGGAATTCTTCTGGAAAATAACAGTTGAAACTATCAAGCAAATTTAGCAGATGAACGTGAAACTCATTTAATATATATTCGTGTACATCAGAATCTAGTTCTTCTCTAAATTCTTTTACCATTGGGAAACTATCTAGATTTAGATTTTTCATTGAATCCGCCCAAAACTTTCTTTTCTTTTTAAACGCTTGTACTTTATCGCTGGCGTCAAAAACGGTTACTGCTTTCCCTTGAAGTGAGATACTTAAGTCATTAACTTTTTAAAAATGTCTGCTAAATACGCCAATTTCATAACCCAATGCTCATCACACAGCCTGTCTCCCAAAGCGAAGTCATTGTCAATCAGGAAGGTTCTGACTTCAGCCCTCATTTCAAAGAGCCGAGTTAAAGCTTTGCCACGAGAAAGCCACCTTACTTCTCTGTGAAGAAGTAAAGAGGTATGTAGACTCCCCATGTCTTCACACAACAGCTTGAATAGTCTTGTATTTTTAGGTCTTGATTTGATAAAATTAATTACTTTCACGCTTTCGTCCAAGACTTCTCTTAGGAAGGGTGGCATTTTTTTCACAGCAAGGGCATGGCGGTGGAGGATGCAGTGGCTACTGCTGCATTCCTTGACTTTTTGTTTTATTCTTGAGATAGCACCGGACGTCTTCCCAGTCATGGCCTTTGCGCCATCCGTGCACACATCAACGCAGTTATCCCATGGGATGTCACTCACTGTGAAAAATTCTTCTATTAATTTGAAAATTTCAGCGCCAGTTGTATTAGTTGGTAAAGGCTTGCAGAGAAGCAGATCCTCTTGAAAAGAATCCAAGTATTGATAGCGTACAAATACTATTAAAATTGCCAATCCAGCCACATCCGTTGATTCATCCATTTGGAGCGAAAACTTAGTGCATTTTATTCGTGAAAGTAAAGTAGCTTTCACATCCTCTGCTAAGTCCCCGATTCGTCGCGAAATCGTGTTATTTGACAAAGGAACGGTGTCTACTAGTTTCGTGGCTTTTGCTTCCAGCATACATTCAACTATGTCCTTTAACACAAGGCTTAATAAGGTTTTCAGCGATGGTATGGGCTTCGCCAGCTTGAGCAACTCGGTAACTGACTAAGTAGGATGCCATAAAAGCCTGTTCATTAACTGTTTTTGAGTGATAAGATATAATTTTCTGGGCTTGTGTAAGTTCACCATACTTCCTTCTGAAGAAATCAGTCGGTTTTCCTTTGCATTCTGGATGGGCCCCCTCTAAATGACGGCGCATTTTTGCTGGGAACATCGCACTGTTTGGCAACACTTTCATGCAAACTACGCACTGTGGTTTGTTGTCACTAGTCTCAACAAATCCAATATCTAAGTAGGAATCATGATACCTCCTTTTTATAATTTTTTTACCTGTGGCACTGGTCTCCGAAGAACTAGTACTAGTCAGTTCTTTCAACAGTTCAGAAGTTTCTGTCACACCTGATGTCGCTGATTCGTCTAAAAACCCTTCATCCTGTCCAGCAATTCTAGCATTGGCAACTGCTCCATCTTCTTCCACACTAAAATATAAAAATAATATTCATATCATCTGGGTAAATAATATTAATGATAATAATAAATTTCGAGTATTTAATAAAACAATTGATCAAAGAACTGTTGCTCCTAAATTAACATTGAATATTGTTTAAGAATGTAAATATTTCTCGCATGTACGCTCACAATGCTTGTTAAATATGAGTGGCCATCTTATCCTATCGCTTGGTGACATCACATTGGCTGCAGCTTCAAGGTTACTACCAATTAACAGGACAAAATTCGAAAACAACCTGAGCTGAAATCTATTTTTGTTAAAAGTGCAAAAATATGTACAACATGCAATGCATATACTGAAAAGTCTATATTTACTATTTAATTTGTATAAAGTTTTATGTACTTTAGTCCCTATCTATTCTTGTAGGTCCTGTGTTATTGGTATCCAAAGCTATTATTTGTTTTAATGACTCACGCTCTTATTCTAGCAGACCCCAATAGATAAACATTATTCAACGTTAAAAATAATGTATCTAACATAATATTTGTATATACCTGTTGATGCTTCCATAGCTACTGTAGGAACTGTGGCGGAGGTTTTAATAATCTTTTTTAAGGATCCTGACTTCAGCCAGTGATCCATTGAAAGCAAATCTATGATATTTTCTAAATCCCTACATAGGTGCTCCAAAAAACCTGTAATAGGCAGGTGTTTCGTCCTCAAGAGGGAAGATCTATTAAAGTTACTAACGTAATTATTTAAATAAAATCACACAACAAAGGCACTCGTGAAAAAATAACACCGCACTGCAATTTGACTCGTTTCGACTCTCGACTAAACATTGAATGAACTGCAACAGAATGAAGGAGTGAAGAAACAAGAGTTTTTAATACAAAATAGGAACTTTCCAGAAAATTCTGTAAAAGTGTCAAAGCTAACAATCAGATCTTTAAGTACGCTGAGGCTCTCATTGAACAGGGATTAGCTAGCGCCATGGAGCCTATTTGTCTGGTTTCGCCGCGTGAAGTCTGTGTGCTTCACGGATTTTCTCGATGTTTTGTGTGGTTCCGAGAAGGTGAGGGAGGGTAAACCTGACTGAGGTGCCGCATGACAATGCACATTGGATCCATAATACTTGCTATTTACACTGCTTTACTGCAAGATGCAGGAGCTAAATTATTTCTACACAATACTTATCTAAAAACAGTTCATGACCGCACAAATAAACAATTTTTAGATCTTGTCAAATTTATTTTATTTTTATTTACAATCTCTTCGCGGAGCACTTGGAGATGTTTCGCGGAGCACACTTTGGGAACCGCTGGTCTATCTTAATGGCGAATACTGTGTGTTTCTTCCATTTGGATTTGGATCGCCAAGTGACACAGACATAGAAGAATTGAATATGAAAACATTTCTTTTTACGTGTGGGTGTTTAAAGATTGGTGTGCCCACACACGTACATTTTGAAGACGTTTAAAGTTATGATGACGTCACAAACATGACCGTCATCTACAAAATCTCAAAGTTAAGGTCATACCATTGTGTTTTTTTCATTTAACATTGCACATTTATGTTCTGTTTGTGTTCTAAACTATTTGTTTTGTGTTTGTACCCTCCCTAAAGGATTATAGAAGGTAGCAAACACAAGAAATAAGAAATACAATGATAACAAGGTTTTATTGAAAAGTCACTTAAGCACAGTACACGAGGATACATATGATTTGTTCAATAGGTATCCGTCGTCCTCTCCATTAAATATTTTTAGACGGACAGTATTGAAAGTTAATAAGTGAAAAGTAAATACATAACAGACTGAAAACATAATATCTTGTTTAAAGAGTCGGGTAAGCACAGCCCAATGAGGTAAAAGTAATAGGCTCGGATTAATTTCTATGAGATGTCAGCATCTAGGTGTCCAATAATTGGTGAGTGAAGTATGACAATCACTCGCCTGCGTCGAAACACAAGCCAGCCGGGGGGGAGGGGGGGGGGAGATTGGGGAGGTCTTTCCGCGAGATCCAAGAAATCCCCAAACAGCTAGCCCACACTAACTGCTTAGAGATACACAGTCAGTAGCCCAATACATTTGATCTTTAACTCATTCTGCTTATGCTTACTTTGACTCATAAATAGCCCTGGAACTGTGGTATTAAAAGTCCCACTTTTAAGGTGACATATACTAAATGAACGTCAAAGTCACTATGAGAAGGTGTCTACCTTGTCCCTCTAAACAGGGGATAATTTGCCCTAATTAGGGCATCCCTGCTACTTCCTTGGATGAGAGTATCCACGCTCACAATCAAAACTTAACATAAAGGTATACCTCAGTGATCCTCAATGACAAGCGCTATACATGAGGAGGCCGTCTACTGGGCACTAAATATAAACTAACTTTCGAGTTTGATAAGCCACGCATAGACAGGCCACGCTACATATAGTCAAATTGAGAAGACCAATACACTAGAATACAGGACACCATTACGAAGGCCTACAGACCCAATTAGGTCATCAAAAACTAACAGCCACTCCCGGCTAGTGAGTAGTGACGTTCCCCTTGCAATTATACAGAGAGAATAGTTACATAACTAATATAACGCTAATTAGCTAGTTAGTCTGATTAAAAGCTGTTAATAAGATATTAATACTACCAAACATTTCTCTAATAGGAGCGGATAAACCTCATTTCATGAAAAGTAGCACAAGTTAAAACACTTAACCTGATACAATAAAATTAATGTTCAAGGAACTATCTTGCCCTAGCTAACTCATGTAGCATCAACATGAAATCAATTGAACTGGCTCATGACTAATAAACACCTACTACCCTGGTGACTAGCTCAAAATAAACCAATCGCTTTACAACTTGCTAATAAGCTGAGCTCCTAATAATCTTGCTCATGGTTATTCACAATACACATACAAGTTCATTACAAAAGATACACTCAGAGCGAATATTAATACAAACCAAACGTTGACACACATTAGACAGGCAGGTTACAAAACAGTTAATGCTTAGGCTGACTAGAAATTGACATTCAACTCAGTGAGTGCTGCATGATCCCAGCCTCAGTGGTAGGGTAGAATGTACACTTATAGTGCACCAGTGGTTAGAGACATGATATAGATGTTCTCGATGTGGCGGGACGCTACCTCCGGGAAACCCGAACGGCGACTCCGTCCGTCTTCATAGCGTCCTAGCCCAACTCGAATGTGTAGCTGTAGTTAGGTAGTAGAAAAAAAGACAGTCACCCGACTAGTCGTAAATTGAAACAAGTTCTGTGTAATATTCTCCTCGTAAAACATACCAAATAAACTTCCCGACTGAGTCCAAACAGGGAAGGGGAAAACGGGTCTCAGCCAATCAAATATCAAGAATACAGTGCAGACCAGAGCGCGCCAAGAGGGCATAGGCGCATGCGCAATGAGGCGGTTAATGAGTGCACTAGAATTAGATGGCGCTTACTAGCGATGATCCAGGAACACACTCACGTGGACATGTAGGCTAAGCAAGGCCGTAGCCAGCCAATGATTTCGGGGGGGGGGGGGGTTTATGGGCACATCCCCCAATTGCTGGAGGCTATAAAAAAATTATAAATGATAAACAGTTCTAGAAGCTCTCTGAAGTGTTTATTATGGCAACATAACCACCTAACTGCCTTAGGCTAGGAAATATATATATATATATATATATATATATATATATATATAAGCACCTCGGAATATATCTGAAGTGTTTATTTATGGCGAGATACCCCCTAACTGCCGAAGGCTTGAAAAAGTTATAAATATTGAACATTTCTAGAAGCCCTATAAAGTTCTTTTTATGGTAACACAGCCCCCTAATTTGTATTTGTACCTTAATTTTGATATTGTTTGAACCATAAATAAAGCCATATATTTTTTGTTCATAACATTTCGGGGGGTTTGAACCCCCAAAAACCCCCTTGACTACGGTCTTGAGGCTAAGGGAGTCTAAACTCCACGGCAGTTCATGATACGTAGCAGATATCACGAACAATGAGAAGGTCACATAATTGTGCGAGCTAATGTCCATTAGCTCGGCACATGTTTTCAAAAAAACTCTCTTTTTATTGTAGAGGCAGAAGACGTGGAAAAGTTAAACCAGCTTGTCATAGCTTGTTGTGGATCAAAAAAAAGGGTCAGAAGAGTTATAGTTTAATTGTGAATGTTGCGTGTCGATTTGGAGATATTAACAAATACGAACTAATTAAGAAAGCACGTGCACAGTGTAAATATCCGTGGGCCAACACAAGTTTATTTTGAATATGATGGTGTCAGCAACACAACTGATGTCTTCAACATAATATCATTATTCATTTGTTGTTGTGATTGTGTTCTTTTCAATAAGCCATTTTTATATCTGTATTATGGTGTAAATAAACTTTTATTATATTCTCCTTAACTGATCAGTTTTATTGGTCCTACTTACTTCTGTACAGTACTTCCTTATTCTAATTAATGATATACATACTTTTAAATAAAACCATAAGTAACAAAGAATTATATACATTTCAAAGTTTATGAAAACTATGTGATCAAGTATTTTTTTAAAAAGGAGTGTGAATGGGTCATTAAAACACTTACATAATAGTTTTAGAAAATGTATTTACAAATTTTAGAATATTTATTGTTTCTTCAACGAGGAATTTTAATACTTGCCGTTTCTTGTTTCATCATTGTAAGGAGAATAGTGGCCTCAGTATTAGACAAACTTAGAAAAAATATATTAGCTTCTATAGACATAAAATATCAAGTCCATAGATAATCAGTTAGTTGGAAGTTTGCACTGAAAATAAAAGCTATGAAAAAAACTCTCCCGTTTGCATAAAATAAAACGTATGATTATTAGCGTTTCCAAGAATGAAAACATATGAAAAAATAATGTATCGTCTTTGAGGCATAGCAAGTCATTGGGATAATTGCATTAAAGCTGATCATTTATAACGTCTAAATGATTACCTTTAAGAAGTAGCGAGCATGTTTAAAAGGACTTTGATACCCAAACGGCAAAGTGTCGTAGTCATCAATTATCCGTTGTTTGGTGAATATGGGCTAAAATGTTTAAGTTTGCGAAACGGTAAATTTGCATATAGTACATAGTTAACATAAATAAATTCTTATAATTTTATGTTGGATTTGTATGTGCCTTTAAGCATTCTGTTCTGTGACCATTGCCTTCAAGACGTCAAAATTAACATTGTTATGATTTCCGTAGTTTATGGTTATCCCACGAACCTTGAATACCATTTTTGTTTTGGTAGGATCTCCACCAACGCAAGTGTAGTTTTTGGGACCAAAAGATACAAAGGCGCTAATTTAGATTCCAGGACCATAATTCTGAAGTCAACCAAAAAGTTTCTGGTTTGTGGACTCCAATCGCCGGGACGTTCTGTGAATAGAACGCTCTCATTATCGTTTCACAGAATGTGGTCCCAAATACCTCAAGGATGTTGTATAGGTGACACCTAGCCGTAGCAGTCGTGTAGAAATCCACCACTACACTGGTGTTAGGGTTCGGACGTATAGCACCACTTACACTCCGTCGAGATTGAAAGGTAGCAACTTATTGGCTCAGCCCGCATGGTACGCTATACCTCCACACATGACTGTTGAATAGTTTGCCTAGCTACGCCCAAGGTCTAAGTTAGAGAAGGCCTTAAGTCCTTAAATTATTTCTTGACTGTTGGGAAGGAGTGATGTGGGAGGGTTAAGTCTTTTAATGACGCCCAAATGATTTGATTTACTAAATTAATTTTATTTTACTGTTTTGATAATGATAAAATTAATAATTATTATTTAAATACTTAGTTAAATACAAAATAATATATAGTCATAATAGCTTTGGAGAAACAAATAAATACACTTTCATAACTAAAATATTTCCAAAGGATAAGATTTTATCAATTTTTTTATTTAAGCCAGAAATAATTTTATATAAAATATTTTAAATCAGGATTGGGACCCTTAAATTATATAAGATTTTTAACTCAGCTTATTACAAATAAAGTAAAAATCTTTTAGAGTTAATTTGTTATTTGCGTTACATGTGTGGAATATAATAATTAATCATTAATAAATTTATAATTAGATAAACACAGTAATGAATATTCTGAAAAGGGGCGACTTGCTTTATGGTATCCATGTAAAAACAATCAATGTGGGTAGCAGTGCCAAAATAATGTTTGACGTGGTTAAATATTTAATAGCTAAAAAAATGCCAGCCCGTATTTTAATGACAGCAAACATAATTAATTAACTAAGTATATAACTAATAATTATTGATTTTATCATGGTCAGAACAAAAGTCAAATTAATTTAGTAAATCAAATCATTTGGGCATCTCTAAAAGACATAACCCCTCCCACATTACTCCTTCCTAACAGTCAAGAAATAATTTAAGGACTTAAGGCCTTCTCTAGTTTAGGCCTTTGTCGTAGCTAGGCAAACTATTTTGCAGTCATGTGTGGAGGTATAGCATACCACGCAGGCTGAGCCAATAAGTTGCTACCCTTCAATCTTGACGTAGTGTACATATTTGTAAATGAAAAACATGACCTAATCGATGACGTCAATGATGCTGTCCGTGGTGATGTACGGGTCTGCCAGGTATTTATAGATTGCATGGTAGTCGTTGATATGTGTCTACGTTTGATAAATTGAGTCTTTGCGTGAACTTTAACCATAGCGAATTAAAAAAATAGTTTATCCAGTATATTTTTCTACACGTGGTATCCTCAACAATTTTTAGATATCTGTCAAGGGTGTCCTGGAATTTAATTACAACCTTTTTTCTTTATTATAAAATGTTTGTCATCTAATGTCGTTTTGCTCATGACAGATATTCAACAACTGTTGGTTGATATCACCAAGTGAAGAAAATTAAATTCTATGTTTCTATTGAAGCAATATATTTTAATGTTTCGCTATAAACATTTCAAAAAGAATTGCCTTATCTCCCGTTTCCTTCTATATCACCTTAAGAGTCATACCAATTTGGGTAGCCCACTTCTCCAAACACCACCCTTCAAGCAATGATTGTATAGTGATTTTTTTACCGTGGAAACTAAATCTAACAACTTTCCCAGGGTGAAAATATTATTACTGGAATACACTCCTATCATTATATAAAAAATAAAAATAAAACACATTTAAACATTCATATTTATTAATATATATATATATATAATATATATATATATACTAGCTTAGAATCGAAAGGAGCGCCTCTCTGGGACTTCTGAGTAGTTGTAAACAACAGGCTGAACTCATTACAAGATTCAAATAAACCCAGTTGATCCAAATAGTATTTTAAATACGAGTATTTGTCAGTAAAGAAAATGACTTATTTATCTCGTGCTTATTATTCAGGCAAGTACCATTAACACTCCTTGTTTATTATGCATCTGATAAATACAACACTAATTTCAAGATTTACAGAACATATTTAAAAAAAAAATAGTTATACTGAAACTTCAGAATGAGTCTCTCTTTATTACGCCCGAACTGTCTTTACCCTTCCTACCCTGAGGTGTTGGTCTGTTGTTCTAATCTCACGTTTACATTGTTGTCATGGAGCAACCTTCTCACTCCGCAATCCATCTGCAAGTCCTAGTTGAATCTATAACAACACAACATCCAGCCCCAATCCATTAATTTATCGCTGTGAAAAGGAAACCCCACATCTCACCAATGATACATTTTCAGTAGAAAAGACGTTGCCGACTGAGCTAAGGTAGTCATATTTGAAGATTAAGAGTGTAATAATACTAAAAAATTCAGTAATATTTGTTTGGACCTTTTATTCTGCTTAAATGAGCAATAAGATTGTGTCTCTGTGACACTGTTGAGGTTAAACTTATATGCTACTTTAAGATACGTAATCAAAAAAGTATATAAACTAATGACAATATTTTCTTTTAACTGCTTTAGTTCCTTAAAAGTCACCCACTTAATCCTCTATCATTAAGCTACATTTGATTATAAACAAACCAAGATTTACTATATGGTAGCATATTTTTTCCAAGGTCTCTTTTTTACTTTGAGTAAGTAAATCAAATATAAACACGATATGTCTTGCTTAGTTCATGGGTCAGTCACTTCAGCGCTCCAATTCGTGGATTAGCTGCTCTACAGGGAGTGTCCACTATATACCTTCCTTATCCACGAGGTAACCGATCCCACACTCCTCCCATCAGCTCACAGAGTAATGTGATCTGTGTTCACAATCACGCGGATAGTCCGAGAACCAGACCTGGCTGCGCCGGCGCCATGACCGATACTCAACAAACGAGGACTGGGGAATATCATCGTGAAACCCAGTGTCACATACTTCCCTCTTTCTCTCTCTTAAAAAAAAATTGAAGTAACCTTGTGTGATCAGCGGACTCTAACCACATTTTTGCCTTGATAGTTTTGACACATACTATATGTATGTACTATTGTATTAGAAAATAATGCACAAGTGAAGGCACTTAGCCAAAAAATAGGGCAATATGAACGATGCTACATACAAAGAAATGTCCACGGATGGATGCGTAAATAACATAAAAAATAATAGACAACAACGTGAAAATATTAATGTTAACATTTATGAGAGTACTGTTTATATAGGACAGATAGAAGGTTTAATTAATATTTAAAGAATAAAGTTTCGTAGTTGGTATGATCGTCAAGTTTTGCACAGTTGTATTTGTTTTATTTTGAACACAACACACACGCGGCTACTTAAAGCTTCATTAGAGTGTGGGTGTGCGTGCTACACAACACTTGAACCGAGCGTCATTTGGCACTCTGCCAGAATTCAAAACTAAATTTGGTCACGGGATCCACCTGATTTGCGGTGCACAGTAATATCCCGCGTTTGGTCGTACAAATTACACTAAAACACAGAACTTTCCTGACCAAATAGTTGGAAAAGATTGTCAGAACACACTTATAACTATCTCAAAGGACGATCTCTTGGCGTACTTTGGTGGCTTGAGTGAGGCGCGTTATAACGCTACTTGCAGCCAAGACAATTCCGTGTCCCACTGGAGGTGAAACATGTGATGAAAGCAATGAGAGTTAATGTGAGATTTATGTGGCTCAGTTCAGACATATTAGGGCCGGATAGCAGAGAAACGTGGCTACATTATTTATCTCTCGATCGAGACACATAATTTTGAAGCTTACTGAAATTAATTGACTTCCGTTATCAGAGACGACACTACATGGTTTGCCGAAGTTTTTGAAGACATCATGTCCCAAACCTTTAATAGTAATAATGACCTAACAAGGCCTCAAAAACAATAATGGTTTTTTCTCACAACAGTGGAAATCATCTGAGAAAATATAAATAAACTACAATCCCAAATATTAAAGGAATCTACCCATCAATGTCTAAAATTGTGAATTTAGATCAAAAAAGTTGCAATTTAAAACAAAAAAGTTTGAATACTAAAAATTAAATTACACTGATTGATACAAATGCATTAGTTTCAAATTAGTAAGATCCCTAAGCTTAAATCCCAAAGATTTAACAGCCAGCATTGTTTAAATTTAACAAGACAAAAATTGAACGTTATCTTACAGTAAAGTCAGCCGGAGAAGTGAAAGAAAATATGGAATTCTTTCCTTCTTTGGCAGGAAAGATGATAAGAAGATACATATATCCCTTGTTCGAGCGAGAGTAAGGTATCATCTTGACCAGATCCTCCCGTGGAGACATGTTGAGTCCTCGTACGTTGACACGTCTTCCAGATAAACGGCGTATTTCAGGACGATGAAGTTCTTCCTTGGTTGATATTATAATACACTTAATCTAAACAGAAGAAATATTTCCATACAATGATTCTGGCCTCGTGGATTCTTCATGATAATCTCGTTGTCGTGGAATTAATGAACTGTTACAGTCAATATGTGCAAGAGTCGTAATCGAAATAACAATTCGTTGGAATTGTTCCAATAGGTATAATCGATCCCTATTCCTCTGTCGATCTTGAAGAGACCTTTTACCTCTAGATCGTGGGAACATAGTTTCGACGATGCATGCATACTTAGTTCCTGTGTGTGATTTGAGACGATCGTTCGTTCCTGATTCGATGTGAGTTTGTTTCCTCGAAGATAGACTTGTACACCTTCAGATCCTCCTTGGTAAAACTCATGGACTCTTTTCTGAAGAGTAATTCTAAAAGTCCTGGGGTAAATGGAGCCATCAAATTATTTAAAACTACAGTCCCATCACTCGCATCATAAAGGATATGTCTATACCCGAGATTGGCCATTTTAACATCGCAGTGGTCACCATAAGTTCTATTGGAACGAGCTTGAGGCGTGTAAAGATAAGAAATAAATAAACCAATACATATTTATTATTCAGTCTCTCGGTTGAGACTTTCTCTTCATTCTTAAACTTTTCTCCATCCATTTCAGGGTCCAGTCTCAAATTGTTTGGTGGTTCTATAATTGTCTTGAATCCCTCCCTCGCGACAATACCAGGCGTAAGCTGCATGTAGACTAATATGAATATATAATGTGCTTTCCTATATAAACGCCAATAAGTACGTGTCATGAAACAAATAAAGATAATTGATCAAACATACTCTGTTATCAGTACTGTGTAACAGGTACTGAATTGGCAAAACGTTCTAAACGAGGGGATCTCAATTTTAAAGAGTTGAGCCGAGCTTCTAAATAGTATATCAGAATATCTAAAGTGAAATATTTTTCTGCAGGTCATACTACAGATCGGATCGAGAATATACTGCGAACGCTTGAAAGAGAGAACTTTCATCCGATTCAAAGTTGAGTGAAAAATCTTGTAGCCCTCCACCTTTAGAAATAAAAGGTATGTGATAGTATATATTTTATTCAGTAATAATATAAAAATACAAGTACAGAATTTTAATGGAGAGCGGTAGTATGATAGTGTTTTATATCTCCGAATAACTCCATGTGGCCAAGCCAATTACTAGCGTGAACGAGCGTCACCACAACTTAGTATATGGTCAACCAGGATACCTTAGTACACTTAGGCCACCGAACAAGGCGCAATAAACAAACAATGAAAGACATAGTCAAAACACAAGCGTCATTAAGGGCGTAATCCAAAGCTTTGTTTGATATCAACAAACCAATTTTAACACTACAGGTAATAGTCGGTTTTCTAGGCGACTCTAAGAAAATACCTATATTTTTACAAAAATATGACCATCTGAGCATATTCGAGAGATGAGTAAACTATAATATCTAGAGTGTATTTATGAGAACAATCGTCAGAAACTGACAGCAACACACAAGTTTGGGCTTTTCTAACTCGTCTAGGGAAATGTCATGGCAAGTTCCGTGAAGCGGAAACCAGGCTATAAATAAACTCTAACAATGTTCAATATCTCGCCAACTCGTGGCTTTCCTAAACCATGAACAAATGATCTCAATGCAACGATTAGAAACTAACCTCCGTAACAGATACTTTAATCAAAAGATATGAAAATTGCAATATTTAAACCAAATTATAAACTAATATCCTAACAAACATTATTTATCCCTGGTTTTAAAGTGTCCCTCCATCTCGTGGCAATAATACAGATATAATAATAAATGAAAGTTAATGTTACTTATCTATAACAATCAAAAGGTTAGCCCTCTAATGGCAGCAATGCCAACTGCCTAGAAAACTTAGGATATGAAATATACAATGACATTAAAGTGTTCTGCCATCTAGCGGTGACTAACATAGTTTTTTTTTAGCACCGCGTCTTACTATCCGTTCGGGTTATACGCTTAAGTACTAATTACACTAATGGATTAGGAATTGGGAAGGTTGAATTTAGAGGAAGTGAACCCGCATTTGACGTGGAGGGAGAGTGGAAAACCATTTAGGAAAAACCACCCCCAGTTCACCCGACCGAGATTCTAACCTCGATCTCCCCGTCCTCGGTGGTCTGGCTCAACACGACTGGCGCGTTAGCCAACTACGCCACCGAGGCGGGTCGACGAACATAGTTGAATTTGAATAAGTCCACTCGGCAACCGACGCTATCTTTCCAATGCAGTTGTTAGGGAGGGGGGTCCCATCCTCATTAGGTATTCGAAGCCTGAGGTGCTACCCTTGGACGAGCTTATCCTCAATATCTCGGGCTGTCCACACACTTACAATGTATATTTATTCCAGTAGTTGTAGTCGATGCCCTAATGTATATCTTCCCGTCATCGAGGTCAGCATAATTGAACCCTTCACTCACACTGTTGTCCGCCTGGAAGAACGAGCTCTCATGACCTCTACTCGAAGAACATGTCGAGGCTAGTAACTCTGTGTCCCAACTGAGCTATGGGGTGAAGTAACCCTGACACATAACTTGGCTCTTGATGGGTGGGGTTCCATTCCTATGCACGTCAAACCCTCACTACGGGGAGTGGTTTGGAGACCCACTCATCCAATGAGAATCTGGGGAAACCTGTTTGGGGTACCGTTCCTAAAATTATATTACTAACAAGACTAGTTAGATGGTAAACTTCTCTCTTCATCCCTCATTCGAACCTGTTTTGTGGCAATATTGAAAGGAAATAAACATCATATAGAATCTCATACATTCTGGTATCCAGTACCGGTCAGATAGAATGTTAACGTTAAAAATAACTTATAGGGCCGCCATTAACACCTCAATACTATTCATCAAACTAATCCTGAATATAATTTCCCACTCCTATAGTTTCTTGAATATTCACTGGATTTTAAAGGCTGGGAAACTAAAATATATAAAACCGTAAGCTAGTTAATTGAACCCAACAAATTTCAAATGGTAAAAGATTAACTTATTGAGTTTAACAATTAATTTGTGGTAAGTTAGCAAAATGTTCAAATAATACTACTATTACTACTACTACTACTACTGATGCTACTATGTTACTACAATACTCTACTACTACTACTACTACTACTACTGTTACTACTACTGTTACTAATACTACTGCTACTGCTACTACTGCTACTACTACATGTTACTAATACTACTGCTACTGCTACTACTGCTACTACTACTACTGTTACTACTACTGTTACTAATACTACTGCTACTACTACTACTGATGCGACTACTGCTACTACTATACTGATGCGACTACTGCTACTACTGCTACTACTGTTACTACTACTACTGATGCGACTACTGCTACTACTGCTACTACTGTACTACTACTACTGATGCGACTACTGCTACTACTACTACTGATGCGACTACTGCTACTACTGTACTACTGTTACTACTACTACTGATGCGACTACTGCTACTACTGCTACTACTGTACTACTACTACTGATGCGACTACTGCTACTACTGCTACTACTGTTATACTACTACTGATGCGACTACTGCTATACTGCTACTACTGTTACTACTACTACTGATGCGACTACTGCTACTACTGCTACTACTGTTACTACTACTACTGATGCGACTACTGCTACTACTGCTACTACTGTTACTACTACTACTGATGCGACTACTGCTACTACTGCTACTACTGTTACTACTACTGATAATACTACTATTACTACTACTGATATACTACTGCTACTACTACTACTACTACTACTACTACTAATAGTAATAATAATACTTAGCACCACGTCTTACTTCCTGTTTGGGTTATACAATTAAGTACTAATTACGCTAATGGGATAGGAATAGGGAAGGTTGAATATAGAGGAATTGAACCTGCATATGCATGAAGGAAGAGTGGAAAACCAGCGCGTTAGCTAACTACGCCACCGAGACGGGTAATGTTTTAATGTTCTTATTACTTGTTATATATCTAAATATTTTATCTACAGCATCTATTAATCATTACATTTACGTAAAGAAAATTCGTTGTCCGATTTAATTTAAAATGGAGTCCATTTTTATCTGAATTAAGTTTTACTTCATGTATTCTCAAACTTGGGGTTTTGAACAAATATCAGCTTATATATTTATTGTGAGTGTTTAATTTGTGTCGTGATCCACCTTTCAATTATTTCGAGATTTTAATTTGCCAATAATTTAGTCTTTAAAAAATGTATAACTGTTTATTTGAAAACTCATATCTATTTTCGTATTTTTTTAAAATAAAAACATATGTGTAGTGAGACATTTGATTAATTTTTAAATTTAATTTTAGAGACTATAAAAATAGGATGAATATTAATAATATACTTACCCTAATCCCTTTTAAATTGAACTCTTGTCTGAATTCATTCTTTCCATATAATCTAGGCAATCATGAAGGAATCTTGGCACTAGGTCAATTGCTAGAAACATATGGTTAAATGTTTTATATTTATTAAAAATCAAAAGAAATTAAAACAAACTCAAATACTTAAATTTTCATTTAATTTTATGATATATAAACGCATTATTATTTTATGCTATTAGGTATGTAAGAGGGCAACTTTAATTTAGTTGGGATGTATATTTCATAAACCTTTTTTAAATATGTCTAAAACTATGTTGTCTGGAACATAAAATCAAAGAAATGCAAAACGATGGTACATTTTTTTACTTGTCCGTATTCCAAATAAATCATCAATTAAAGATTGAGACAAATAAACATTGTTTTAATTATTAATTTAACACCATAATTTTAAAAAATATTCAAAGGACACTTATCTTTAATAAGCCATTTGTTTTGAAAGTGTATATCTTAGCTAAATTTAATGTTTTTTTTTTTTAAATATTCAACTTAATTCATTCAACATGGTTTAAAAGTATTTAATAACACTATCATTTTATATAACGTGTTCTACCACACGTCCATATTATCACAAATTTACTCAAATTGGAAAGATAACACGGAAAGGAGTATTCAGAGGAGTTGTGCCTGTATGCTTGTGGACAGAATTTGGCAAAAACTTTTAGTGATGAGCCTTTCAGTGCTCCCAGCCAGGATTCAGAACACATCTTCTTGTACCAGTGCCTACTGACACTGATGTAAACTTACCTTAAACTAAATTAATATACATAAAATAAGCAACACAAAAAAATATAAATTTCAAGTCATAATAATAATATACTACTATATCTATATTTTTATACCTTCTTGAGGGGGTTCAGCGCCTTCCTCCAAAAGGGATGGACCTGAAATAAAATAAACATTTATGAAATAATTTTAGTGTAGTACTGTAGTTTATTGTTGATAAAATAATCACTCTTAGTAAGATTCTTACTAGTTTCAGCCTATATGTTACTATACCAAAAGGTCTTGAATTTGACAATATTAATAATAACTTATTTATATTTTATACTTTGTAATACCATTGCATCTAAAAACAAAATATAATTATTCGATAGCTCTTTTTTTGTATTACTGAGGTAAATAATCTCTATACCTGAGTACAGTGGTACTAATTTGGCTAATAGGCCTTCCTTCCAACAAGCTAGCTTCTAAGTTAAACCGGCTGACAAGTGTATTTGTTGAATATTTGTAATCTTATGCAAGAGTTTCAGAACTGCCCATAACACAACACTTGATTATATATATGTATATATGAACCAATAGTAATACAACATCCCTTTACACTTACATCCGGAATATGCTAACACCATTAAATTGTGTACCAAGTTTCGGCGTACAGCGCCGGGATAGCAAATGCTTTTCAAGCATGCGTGTACAACAGGTTGCATAGGAGCTAGGCGCGCGGCACTACACACCTGACATCTTGGAGCACGGCAGCAGAAAATACCACAATTATTAATAGTAAACTACATACCAGTCCATATAGAAATGCGAATATGTTCTGAGGGTAACAATTAACGGTCCTACATAGCATTAAGTGTTTCCATTATTACATGTGCAGTGCCGCGCGCCTAAGTCCTATGCAAATGTTTGTACTACTCGACACAGAAAATATTGCATCTCGTGGTCAAGCGCTGCAATCGCTCTAGAGCAGAGGTCGCAAACTCCCGGGCCCCGAAACACAATTGGCCGGCCTGTGTATCTGCAACACTTGTATAACACTATCCACCCCGCGATTAAATACGCAAACAAAAAAATAATATTTCCCAGTTTATTTCTTGTGTTTCAAAGAAAAGGTTCAATGAAAACGTTATGTTTTTCTGAGGGATTATAATCCTTCCATTGTTTGTGAGTTGTGTGTTCCTCCACAGCTGGGTGTAATTATGGAGTGATCAGTAATGGGAAGGGGGTGGGTGGAGGTGTGTAGTGTAATAACATAAGTTACCGCAAATCCGCTTTTAGTTGGGCTGTTCGTAAAATTCAGGGAAGAATAATTTTATATTTTGTTCAGTGTGAAAGGAAGCTACTCGTATAGTTATGGTATTATTAAGTGACAGCTAATAAACAACACCAAACCCCATATTCTGGAAACTTCCAACATTATTTTCACTGACGTGGCGACAGTAATGCTTGTATTCTTGGTTCTTCAGTCTTTCAGTGTGTTTATTTTATTTTAGTCTTCGCTGTGTGATAGTGTCGTTTTCCAAGAGTAAGCAGAAAATTGATCAAGAACTTCGGGTGTTTAATGAAAATTGGGAGATTAAATATTTATTTTTTTGAAATTAAAACTAAGCCTATATGTTTGATTTATAAGCTAAGTATTTCGGTCACAAAAGAGTACAATTTAAAAATACACTATGAAACAAATCACATTAATTGCTATGAAAAATATAAGGGACTTATGCGTCAAAACAAACTAGAAGAATTAAAAAGAGGACTTAAATTACAGCTAAGTGTATTTTTGAATGTTAACCTAGTGAGTGATGCTGCGGTGAAATGCAGTTACGTGATATCAGAAAAAATTGCTCGTGCTTCAAAGCTGTTTTCTGAGGGGGAATGTATCAAGGATTATATCCTGAGTACTGTGGACATTATGTGCCAAAAAAAAGGCATCTGTTTCTAGTATTAGCTTATCTGGAAATAATGTTTCTCAGTGAATTGAAGATTTAGCAGACAACATGTACAATCAGTTACACGAGAACTCAAAAGGTTTTGTAACGTTCTCGATTGCTATTGATGAGAGCACCGATATATATGATGTAGCTCAGTTAGCTATTTATATTCGGGGTGTGGATGAGAATTTTAATGTAACTGAGGAATTGTTAGACTTGGTGCCCATGAAGAATACAACAACAGGAAGTTATATATTTCTTAGTGTGGAAACAAGCCTTAATAACTTGGATGTAGATTGGACGAAGCTATTCAGTATGGCAAAAGATGGCACTTCACTAAAAATGACTCATGTTATGGATGTGGTAGCTAAAGGTGTTAACTGGATCCAGTCACACACATTGAATAATAGGCAATTCAATGAGCTGCTTAGTGAGCTATTGTACCACACTGAGGTGAGATGGCTCAGCTCGGCGGTCTATTATACCACTGAGGTGAGATGGCTCGGTTGAGGCGCAGTACTCCAGCAATTTTTCAATTTGCTGGATACTATACACACATTCATTAGTTCAATGGGCAGAGCTGTGGCAGAACTTCAAGATCCAATTTGGATCATGGACCTTGCATTTCTTATTGACATTACAACTCATCTTAATACCTTAAATATGAAGTTACAAGGACTATATCAAGTTGTTACCAAAATGTATGACTTGATTCTATCATTTTTATCGAAACTTCATCTGTGGGAAGGTCACCTGGCAGCAAACAACATGGCTCATTTTCTTACTTTGAAATCAGTGTCTGCAAATAGCAATGATGGAGCTAAGTACCTCCTGAAAATCATTTTACTAAAAAATTAATTTCATGATAAGTTTTCTGAGTTTCGTAATTTTGAATCAGACTTTAATTATTCAGAGCACCTTTCACCATGGCAGTGGAAAGTGTGAAAGAAGATATTCAAATGGAACTAATAGAACTACAGTATAATTCTGATTTGAAATCTAAATATAACGATGTTGGAGTACCAGAATACCTGAAATATTTTGAAATGACTATCCCAAATTAAAGAGACATTGCTCTGGTATACTATCATTGCTCGGGAGTACTTATGTGTGTGAGCAATTAATTTCAGCAATGAAATTAAACAAAAATAAATATAGAAATAAATTGAAAGATTAGCGACTGAACGCAATATTAAAATTAATGTCGTAGAATAAATTGATACTGGACATAGATCACATGGTTACACAGAAAAGATGGAAAATTTCCGGTGCACAAAAAAATTGTAGAAGTGAATGAACTTTTGTGGGTGATTAACATTCAATTTTATTGTGTGATGGGTGACCTGGTGTCTAGGGTAAGGTGTCAGACTTCTGTGCTGAGGGTCCGGGGTTCAATCCTCGGTCCTGGCACAGATTTATCTGAATGCCAAACCCTTCCTATCACCTCTGACAAGATGTGTATTAATCACAACTTGTGAATGTGAGGAATGCCAGGCCTCTACCCTGGTTCGGATTCCACGTTAAACTGTAGGTCCTCATTTCATCTCACAATCACCCTACCATTGCACATTAGCGTAAGTGCGTATAACCCGAACGGGTAGTAAGACGCGGTGCTAATAATAATAATAATAATATTGTGTGATTATATAATTTGGATAACAAAAACACTAGTAACTATCTCAAACGGTGCTATACTTTTCCATCGTGAAATATATTTGCTGTGTGAGTTTTTATTAAAATAAAATAAAAAACTGATTCGGGAATATCGCTGGAAAAATGTAAGTTTTAAAATATTTTATTTGTAAATTTAATTATTTTAAATGTATACCAGTATCATTAAATATCTAGTAATAATGTATATACATGCATCGGCAGGACCGGGGACTAAATATGAGGCACCTTTGATCCTGTTTTCCGGTGTCGGGAAGATCGAGTGTCTAACTCCAGCCGCATGCACTAATTTATTTCTCTTATCTGGTTTCACACTCTCCCTCCATGCAAATTCAGGTACATTTACTTTTAATTCAACCTTCCTAACCCCTTTACCATAGAGTAATGAATTGCTTATTATCTGGACGGCTAGTAAGTTGCGTTGCAAAAATAAAAACTATGGATAAAATGACGCAAACAGGCTCTGGCCCATGACACGCCTCGATTTTGTGAATTTATCCCTTTGACTAGTTTGGGTTTGAGACTACTGCTCTGGAGTATGAAAGGTGAAGATGGGAGGGAGACAAATGGGACAAAAGTGGTGATACTTGGCTAATATCAGACTTCTGATACTTAAGTTGAATATTTAAGTAGCTCTAACTTACCTTAAGTACTAAATTTACTCCTTGGCATCTGATATTTGTCCGTCAGTGTTGTTACCGTAGCTACTTGACGTAATAATGTTACCACTGCCACTTCAATCTCTACTGTCACTTTTATCTCCAAAAGAAATACAAACTTGTTTTATTTCTTCTTCTATCAGACCATATTTTTTCTAGTAATAAGCTCTTCTTTCTCAACGTGTGATATTATAGCCTGTTGCCAATACTTCTCAGTGATACTATGATTGCTTCTATTTTTAAAATGCTTTGAGCAACATCTTTGGCCGCTACTAGAGTTTCACCGTGTTCCAAATCAATTCTATAGTGTTAAGGTTACAATGGTATGGAGGTAACCTAATAAAACTGTGCCCGTGTTTTTCGAATAAATTATCTATGTAAGACTTGGGAGACTTTCTTTGGCAGCGGACTAGCTCCAAGAGATCACTTTTCGTCATTTGATCCTTATTTGTAATACTGTTTTTTGTCCAACCACAGCTGCATTTCAGCCTTTTGTATCCCATGGTTGGTGTATTATTTATTTGAGCAACATGATATGGTGGATTGTCCACTAGAATTAGACCATTTTGAGAGAGGATGGGGATAAGTTTTTCTTTCGCCCACTTAGACAATTTTTCGAAAATCCATCTCATTGTGATACTCACCACTTTTTGTTTTTGATTTGAAAATAAGAAATGTATTTGATACAATCCCTGATCTTAACCTCTGTCCTGCACCATAATTTTTCAGTACTCATGTTGTTTCAGGGTCTTGCCAACATTCACTCGCAGTGTACGAGGGATGAATTCCAGGTTTCGTCAAGATATACCACAGGACGTTTATATTCCCCTAATTTATCTGTTTCTCTCATTCTTCTTAAATATCTAGCCCTACATGCAACTATTTTGTTTTCTCCATTAAAATTAGTCTTTTTATTATTACACTTTTTAAATCTAAATCCAATTTTTTCAATGCTCTTCTCAAAGTTTCTTTACTTGACTGATTGAATAGATTTCTTCTTTTACTACTGCTAACAACTTATTTAAGGTTGTTACTTCCTTTTTAACAATGTAGAACTTCTCTATAAGTCTTCGAATGACACACAAGTCAAATCACCAAGAACAATTTTTCTCCTGCTGGGTTTGTGTTTTTTTCCTGGAGATGAAAGATTTGTTTGTGTCACACTTGCCACACTTCTTTCCTCTCGAATTTTACAAATAGTACAAATAGTAGTAGATTTTCTTGTAGCTTCTGATGCACGTTTTATGATTTGCAATAATTTACTGTCCTTCATTGTGAATAATTGGTTTAGCACACTTATTTGAAGCCATTTTAAAAACAATTTACGTACCTTGTATCTAAAGTTGATTAGGTATAGTAAATTTGTCAAAAGAGGTAAAAATAAAGTGAAAACATTCTACACAAAACTACTGAAAGTCCTAAACTATTGAACTTACCCCCTTCGGTAAGCTGACCGAGTGTACACGCCAGAACGTCAAGATAATGACTAATGACGTATATCACTGGTCTACCCCTTCTTTCTTCAAGTAGTTGACATTCTTTCACGCATGCAATATTTACTGTGTCGAGTAGTTCACGCATGCTTGAACAGCTTTGCTCTCCCGGCGCTTTACGCCCAAACTTTGAACACAGTTTAATGGTGTTAGCATAGGTTTCTGGAGGTAAGTGTATGGGGATTTTGTATTACTTTTGGTTCAAACGAGCTTTTAAGTGCAGTTTGGGCTATGAGTTTCCGAACGCTCTGAATAGTCGTGACACAATGGATCGTCCCACTGAGTCGACAGAAAGTGTGGTTGTCATAGAATATAATAGGGACACACCAACACAAAATCTATGTAGTTCTATAATATTGATTTATGTTAGTATTAATATTAATATTTAGCACCGCGTTTTACTACCCGTTCGGGTTATACGTTTAAGTACTAATTACGCTAATGGATTAGGAATTGGGAGGTTGAATTTAGAGGAAGTGAACCCGCATTTTCGTGGAGGGAGAGTGAAAACCATTAGGAAAAACCACTCCCAGTTCACCCGACCTAGATTCGAACCTTGATCTCCCCGTCCTCGGAGGTCGAGCTCAACACGACTAGCGCGTTAGCCAACTACGCCACCGAGGCGGGTTGATTTATGTTGATAGATAATTATTAAAATCAAAATACTCAAATGTATATATACTAAATAAAAATAGTTAAGAATTTGGAAATATGATCTATACAATGTTATATTTCTGAGCTTTATGTTATTTATGGTATTAATTTCCACTAAAAACAAGTTTAAGTGTTTTTTTAAATCTTAGGCCAATATTGATTAATAATATGATATAAATAATGCTCTTTACCGTGTGATCGCGTCATAGCTTCTAATGCGCGCCTTCTTTCCCTTGGATTTAGAACTTGGTGTGAATTATTAGAGTAGATTCTTGTGACCACAATTTCATCATCTTCGTAGATAACTTCATCAATTGAACTGAATGGATCGACTGCATTCAAAACATCATCTAGTGTTAAGCTACAATATTTATATAAATTTTTAAATTACACATATAAACACAGCTGTCATCAGATTTATATGATGTAAAAAATTATGTATATACTTATTAGATAAATGTTCTACTATAAAATACCATGTACAACCTTACTACAAAAACAAGAAATCTTGATAACATTTTTAGAAATATGTAGGGTATAGTTAAATCAGGGTAGTTCTTAGTTTTGTAAGTATTAATTTTATACTGACTTAACTGTTAATAAATATAGACGTCTCTAACTGAACTTAAATTTTTTAAATATGTTTTCATAAAATTCACTTTATTTTTATAGCAGACATAATGGGAATTATTTTGACAACTTTTTATTATCATAATAAATACGATCGCTTACATTAAAACTGAATCTTTAAAATAATAAGAAACAGTTTTATCTTGTATTTACAATCACTATACCAAATTTCATTTTTTTTATGGATTGACGTATTAATAGAATGTGAAAACAAAGCTTTCAATATGATATGTAGGGTATAAGACGATACGCTTGAAAAAGCATACTTTTCTCCAGATGATGCATTTCCCATTCCTATTACTGACATTAGATCACCCAAGTAGGGATGTGGAAAATGTATAGATGCTTTACTAATATTACTAATATCGATATTTTCCTTTCGATATTACTATTTTTATTCGATACATTTTTCCGATAATTTTACTGAGATTAGTACTCTCACTCCGATATCGGGTCGGTATCTAGAGAAAGAACTATTTTGATACCTTCATTCATGCTAGGATTAAATGTTTACTAGGGTGGACTGGGGAGGAAGAATAAATTACATTATTTCTCAATTCTCACTCATTTTCTGAAACTCTAGTATTCAATCTCTTTTATCTCATTATAATTCATAGCTGTTCTTTCATCTTTTTTATAAATACAGCCTGATGCATGACCAGTCTACTATCCCTTTGTGAATGAACACACTCATCGAAATATAAACAAAAGAAGCTTTTCTAGAGCTCAGTGAACTCACTCAACTAAAGGGTGCCCCAAGCATATGAAACAGAAAAGTTTACGTGCTTTTCGATACCAATATTTACCGTTATCGATACTTTTCTTTTGATACTAGTACAGTGTCAATATTTTTTTCCCGATATTTTTAATGAGTACAGTATCAATACTTTTCTTTCGATACCACATCCCTACGCCCAAGTCATGCTGGCCGCATTTACCACTTAAACGGCTGCTTGGTCAGTTTCTCGTGATAAGACCTTTAAGTTGCAATTGTTTGCAATTTTTTCGACTATCTGCATATTCTCAACAGATGTATGAACGGTTGAAAATTTAATCATATTGATTGTGAATAAGTCGTAGTAAGACAATAGTTTTGACAAATATTGAATTTATATTCCTTACATTACCTAACACGTAGTTAGCTAAGCTAAGTACTAAAAAGATGGTATGACTCATCTATCTATCTCTCAGTATTTATCTTTGAAGTGCAAACTCTTTCAATTGAGGGAGTCAAGAGATATATTGAAGGTTTCGGTCTCCTATTCAAAACCACTTGATACAGAAAGAGGAAGAGGAGAGCGTGACCATTTATTAAAATGATATTTTAGATTTCTTATCACATGATCCTAACTTTATAAACTGTTTGTCTTAATTTATAATCTATTTCTTATTTAAATAAATGTTTTTCAACATCCCCATGTCCCCCAAAGACATGTCGCCTTGCAATGAGTCCAGCGGAAACTCTATAACTAATTGAATGTTGATGATGTCCAAGGACTTAAACTAGCCAATGTAAATAGTCCCCCAAATATTCAACTTCCCTCGCGAATTATTAAAAATAAGTTCTTGGAACATTTAGACATTTTCCCTATATTTCTTTATTTTTTATCATCCTTTGCTAGTAATCTAATGTATCAAAACGATGGTTTTTTATGGTGTTAATAGATATTCCCAAAATTTTATAGTATCTTTTGACTTTGGTTGCAAGGTAGCCAAGATTTTTAAAATTTCTAGCTTGCTTATGATGGAAAAAGGGCCAAAAAAACTTATTTCTCTGGTGGAAATTTTTCTACAGATAAAAGAATTAGACATTTGAAAAATAAGCCCCAATTTAAATTAAGCACAATCTAAAATTGAGTGGAAGAACTACATAATTATTGAATAAAATGAAACGGTTATATCAGGTGAAATTCAGGACATCGATTGTGAAAACAAAATAAAGCGTTGCTTATTATTTTTAAATAGCTAATTTCAAAGTAATCGATAGTATTTTTTATTATTATAACAAGACAAAAATTATGTCTAAATAAATAAAATAAAATCTGTCATCAAAATTATGCGCCATTAATAAGAAAATCTTAAGATTTAAGTTTCAATTTGACTTCGATTGAATTATAAAAATCAAACATTTAATGTTCATCTAAAGAAACTTATTGACAGACTGGCCATATAAAACTTAATATTTTCAAAAATGTTGTAAAATATACCCTACTTATTGTAAATTTTTATGATCCACCCATTATAGTAAATTCCCCTGTACAATTTCACTCCAAACGAAAAAAAAAACTTCAGTTATATTTCTTGATACCATGATATTGACACTCTGGTTTCTGTAACATATTTATAGCTCTATAACACAGTGTTTTCTTCTGACTATTACACATGCAGCAGAAACATGGACACTGGATGTAAGAGAGACTAGGAAAGTGGAGGACATGGGAATGAAGTGTGTGAGGAGCAAGTTAGCTGTCACAAGGAGAAACTAGAGGTTTGGGAGACAGTTGGGTACATGTAGTCAAGAAAAGGTGATATGGCACGGTCATGAAATAAGGGTTCAAAAGAAAAGAATTCAAAGAAAAATGAAGGTAAAAGGAAGTAGGAATAAGACTTCATGTGATATTAAGAAAAAGTTGAGTGGATCAGGAAACAGCAAGTGTACTGGTGAGAGGAAATTAATGAAACCAAATAAAAGAGTAAGAATCATGTAGGAAAAAGGAAGATGGAGGGAGACCTTTTTAAGCTAACTGACTCGGCCACGGCTACAAACAATTGTTGATGATGATGAGTATGGTATATTCTATGTACAACTACACTACGACCAATCAAAAATATGTTTACAATACTTGTTTGTATATCCTGTCATTACAATATTATATATCTCAAGTAGTATTGACATAATAAGGGTGTATGTGTACAATTTCTCTCCAAACAACAATACATCTTGTTTCAAACTTTTATCCCTAAACACCAGGGGTGTAGTGGAGCGGGAAAGTCGTTCCGGCACTGCTTTTCGTGGAAAAATATTCAAAGTAATGTATTTTTTAGTAAAGTTTTTTACTAGGCAATTTCAAGTTAACTAATTGATTTTATATCAATTTCATGTTAAAACTTTTTTTCATACCTTGAATCGATAATTCTTTTGAAATTTACTGTGCTCTATGTGAATTCCTGGAATTTTAGGGGACGTGTGTTAAGTAAGATTCTGCCTTAGTAACCATTAAAAAAATGTTCCAAATAACTTCTAGAGGCATTTATATATATATGACATTTTTTCGCCTACAGCGCCCCCCCCCCCCCCCCCCCTTTTAACTTTAGGGTTGCTACGACCTTGCGTTCCGCCACTGCTAAATTTACGACTACACCACTGCTAAACACATATACCCCGAAACAAAGACACATATATCTAATATTTTTATTACACTCAGAGTTTAGCCGTACAAATTCAATCCAAATAACAAGACATCTTATTCCAACACTTAATACCTATATATCGTTCAACATTTAAATTGCTTTACAGGTCTTATGGATCCACTTGAAACTGATTGAAAGTATTTATGTTATAAACTTTACAAGCTATACAAAGTCCAAACAATATATGTCAATGTATTTGAACTTTGTTTAATTTCAACAGTTGTATATTATTGTATTTATTATTATTGACTTAATCCCGATTAAAATAGTACAATGCGCAAATATCTATCGATAAGTAGTTTAGAGACTTGAATTCTGGTTTGTCGAAATAGGTTGGTGTTCACAAATCAGTTAAAACCAATTGTTTTCCCCTTCTCTATCCATGCAAATGTGTGTACCCTTTCTTAAACAATGGCCTATCTTAAACATAACTTATTAGATCAATTTATTATATTTGGAAGAAGATTCAGGAAAGGTGGATAGAACCGTATAAAAGGAACGGACACAATATGGCGTTTACAGGGAAAAAAAGAACACAGTTCACACTTTACATTGCTGCCACTAGATAAATAGGTAATGGCTACCTCTTGAATAAATTATATCATTCCCGCCCAATCCTCTGATATTAGTTTCATTCTATCAGAACTCATCAGAGTGAGTGCCTAGGCGCGCCACGCAAATTTCTAAAAGAGGAAACAAAAAAACCAAAGGGAGAAAAAGGAAAATAGTAAAAAAATATATTATAAACCCCTCGGTGGCGTAGTTGGCTAACGCGCTAGTCGTGTTGAGCTCGACCACCGAGGAAAGGGGAGATCGAGGTTCGAATCTCGGTCAGGTGAACTGGGGGTGGTTTTTTCCTAAATGGTTTTACACTCTCCCTCCACGTAAATATGGGTTCACTTCCTCTAAATTCAACCCTCCCTATTCCTAATATATTAGCGTAATTAGTACTTAAGCGTATAACCCGAACGGGTAGTAAGACGTGGTGCTAAATATAAAAAAAATGATAGGACGCTTAAATAGGAACATGTAAAAGGAAAAACATGAAGGACAAATACAGGATCAATTATAATAAATAGTTTGTAGCATTAGTTTTACGTTCAATAACTATTCAGATTATATCACCAAATATCACGTAGGCAAGAAACAAAATAATGACCGAAACAAAACACTAATAGCTAACAACTGGTATAATCTTCTGTACAATCTTCTTAGGTTCGTTTCAAACAGCTCGATTTTTCCTTTCCAAGACGATATTATTTACTGTTAACAGTAGAAGGAGTAATTGGTGCTAAATTCAACAGGACTATATTTACATTAACAAGTAGCGTTACGTCTGTCACATGTGTACTGGCTATAAGTAGAGATAGGGTAAAATAGCATAAATTTTCAGTTTTTTTTAGCATTAATTATTGGAAATTTAGCGTTTTGTGGCATAATTTAGCATTTTGTAGCAAAATAGGTAAAAATGTCTTTCGTCAATGTTTTTAGGGCCTATACAAAGGATTTATGATAAAAGCAACGACTAACGGAATGTGGCGATTAGCCGGATGGGCTGTGGAAGGCACAGGATGCAAGTAAAACCCAAGCTGAAGCACACAGACGAGTGAAACTCTATGATTTTTTAATCACTTATTTCCGCTGAAAAACATCGTTTTATAGAAATTCTCAGCATTTTATTTAAATGCACAGCATTTTCAGGGAATTCGCGTCTATTTCGCTAAATAGAATAATTTAGCTAAAATACTCTCAAAATCACGTTTTTCGCGTTAATTCGCGAAATAAAAATCGCTTTAAACACTTCCAAATGCCATGAAACGCAAAGAAAACTTATAAATACCCTATTTTCGACCATTTTTTTTCTTTTCAAGTTTTTCGCAAAAGCGAATTCACCCTATCTATAGCTATAATTCTTATGTTAAATTAAATGAAAAATATAATGTCTTAAGTAAGTGAGAGTAAGTGAACTGGTATTTGCCTGGAACTATGAAAAAAAATCCCATGATGAAACCAGCTTCAATTAATTTTTTTTAGAGTATTTTAGATGCACTTTTTGAACAAACTTATGATATCAACCCACGACTTACAAACTAGCCTAATACTAAGAAAAACACAACATTCCGTCACCCATCCAACAGTTTAATAATATTAAATCTTCAACCATACTGGGAATGAAACCCGGGACACTTAGCTCAGTTGGCATACACGAACTTTCGACTGTGATAAGTTGTTGGATTCAAGTCAGCGAATCTGGTCAGGACTGGAGCCCTTACCTGATTACTATTGGTGATAAATTTATAATAAGATTAGGCCAATCATCAACCACTGTGGGTAGCTGGGTTCTTCAACCGAAAGTATATTATTGTACAATAAATTGCATTTGCACAAGTCATAGGATAGACCTACATATTTTCTAATTTTAAATAATCTTTTGGCAACTAATACAAAAACCAGCCCATTGTATTATACTTAAGAAGATGTATTATTTATTTTCTTTGAATGTGAAATTGACTAAACGTTGAAGGGTGCTCGCAGGGTTTTTCTCTAGGAGGGGCAGTATGGCGGGGGTCCTCCGTGGGAAAATTTATAAATTAAAACCTCAAAAGACGCTTTTAAGGCAATCCTCGTCTCCTAAAAATAAGATACAACACAAGAACAATGTTCCAAATTTATCCACATTCTTGGGTGGACACTTGACCTTGACGGTTTGAATGGCGAATGCTGTTGGAATTGCTCGCGCATGCGCCAAACTATCAACCCTAAAGTCAGCAGGTGGTGGGCGCTGGTAATTAGTTTATTACTAATTATTAGTTATATTCTCTAACTCTCTGTTTGTTGGCTGAGGACACTGTTTGAGAGCTAGTTAAGGACACTTGGGCGGGATTAGCCTACTTCTAATATGTATACAGCCTCAGAATCTCAGGGGGCCAATTGCCCCCCTCGCCACCCCTACGTGCGCCCCTGAGCTTTGTACTGTACGTGTATGAATGGGCTGAATTTACATTATTCTTCGGTTTTCAAAGTCACCATTGTTTAACATTGCTATGCTCTTCAAGACTAGGTGGTGTGTAAATCGAGTTACACAAGATTAAATTTCAAAACGCTACCATATTATATAAATTGGAGGTGCATCTTTTCATCGTGTTTAAAAAAAAAAAATAATTGAAGTACTCTTATAGTTTCTATAACAAAAAAACCATTTCATAGTTTGCAGGCGTTGTTTATGACTATTGCCACAGCCACCAAAAAAGGTATCGCCTTTTACACACGATTGCAAGAGACTTATGACGTGATACTTTTTGAAACTGGTGAAACTAAGATAGAGTGTTAGTTTTCCTATTTTGTTTGTTTTATTTGGCAATACACACCACATTCACTAAATGCATCAGTCTATTATATCATACTTTTTCATATAAATAACAATGTTAGATTTTAAGCTCCATAGTATCACCTCCAATGAATAGAAAAAGGACAGAGCTAACGGGGAAACCCTGGGCTGGAAAGAAATAGTTGTATGTGTCCATAAGATCATGTATTACAATTTAAGAGCTGAACGGTCTTTAGATAAATAAGCTTTGAAACTACTACTATATATCTATATGACAACATATATTTTTTATAATAAGTAGTGTAATAATTCTACTACAATAACTAACATAAGCACACTTTGTTTACTCCGTCAAGGAAGGACTGATACCTCTCCAGTTAAACGGAACCTACCTGACAGATACAGATGTGACGCCCACGGCCTGATTTAAAGTCTGTTCAGCATAGGAATTGTTTTCTGAAAGGCCTTTTTCCCTACCGGAAATCTATTATATAGTAGGATATTGGTATGAAAAAAGAGCTTTCAGAGAGTAATTCCTACCGTGAATAGACTCTAGTAACATACCTTAGTGTTATTATCTGTGGCAACTCCGCTTGGGATGACGTCATAAGGCCTCAATCTGCTGCTTCTTAGGGAGAATGTGTGAATGTTTCCAGTTTTCTCTCATTTAAAACTTTATTTGGCATTTTTAACGGTATTGTTGCATAAATGTTTATCTAAGTGGGTTTCACAAGTAGAATTTAATAAAGGTATATTTTAAAGGTGAAAATAATCAAAAATTTTACCATTAAAATATAAATTAGCTATGGATTATATCCCATTCATAAAATAATTATTATTTTAATGTATTAAACATTGCTTGGTTTTGAAGATTAGTAAGAGGTTTTTTAACCCAATCAAAGGGTCCTGTGTTCAATTTGCTTGTTTAGGTTTACTTCTATAACATAAAGTTCAATTAACTTAAGTGTTTTATTACTTTAAATAAAGTATACATTTGTGCTTACCATTTGTTTTAAATTGTACGCATCAAAGTTTTAACACAACAAAGAACACAAACGCGTAGTACAAACCTAACCTTTTTTTAAATTTAATATTGTTAGTAAATTCATTGATCTAAATCACAAAATAAATAGAAATAGAAAATGTCTAGACATATTTGATTTTATTACCATTTATCAATCACAAGAAATTTAATTTTGAAACTTAATTTTCGTATAATGGTAGCTTCCTTTTCTTTTTTGGGAAATAATTATTCACTACAAAATTTATCATTCATGTATTTATAAGTTTGTTTAAGTTTATTTTCAAGCTTCACCAAAATCATAGAAAATAGCGAGTTTTCATTTATTTAAAAATATATTTTGTTTCAGTAATAACTTCATACTTTAAAGACTGGGATGATATATTGCAACTGATTTTATAAAAGTAGCTAAAATGTGGTAAAAGAGTGAGTTACTGATTTTAAAAATCCATTTAGAACTGATTGTTTATATAGATAAATGTGGATATTAAGTTTATTTGCTAAAGCGTGCTAAAATGTGGAATGGAGTTTTGGAACCAAGGTTATAGAACAGTGGTTCTCAAACTTTATTTTACATTGTACTCCTCGGTCATGACAACATATCTAATGTACGTCACAATAAATTTTCCCCAAATGACAAATATTAGCTAATCAATCAAGGGAGAAAATTTCCCTCCGTCACCTCGGAAATTCCACATCACGTTTGGTTCTTCCATCATTTTGCTAATTTTTCCTTGAGAGCTGCTTGAGTACCCCAGTTTGAGAACCATTGTTATAGAGTATATATTTGGCGTTTACTGTTAAAAAGATTTACATAAAAGTTATTGAGTGCACATTAATCAATTATATTAAAGCTACAACGCTATGATTCATGTTATTGAGTGTGTCGGTAGTAAAGTTATTTGGCAATTTCAATTTATACAAAAAGTCAAAGAAGGAAGTAATCAAGGAATTGCCCCTGGATTTTAAATGAGTCTATCTCGTCTATTCACGTAAACAACAATTTTTATTTTAGTAAAAATAGTCTTAGATATGTCATATTCTTCTGAATATTTTAATCTTTTTTTTTAAATTCTTCACCAAGACTAAAATTAAAAATAGTTACACACCTGAGGACTTATTGTAATTGTAAGTTAATTGCTACTACAAATGAGAACACAACAATTTCTTAGCAATTTATTTAGCTGTCATAACATTACTATTTGTACCATAACTACGCATATAGACACAATAGTAGTTAATTAATGCAATGCACGTATACCACACCCAAACAAATAATTTTAAACAGATATATCACATGAAAAATAAAAGTTTTGCACGGCAATAAAAACTAAACAAATAAACAATAATATCCACCGTGAATGTGATTGTGTAGTTGACCAGACCTTTGTCGCGGTGTTGCCAAACTTCAGTATTTCAGCCTGTTACTAAAGACGACCGCAAAAAAATCATTTCTGTCCACTGACCTTTGAGTCTCATAGAACTAGACTTGGATGAAATCTACAAACCTCGAGAGTGTTGCTGTTTATTATATTCTTCTTGGCTTCTTTCTTCGGCCATTTGTCCAACTAGGATGTCCCTCTTTGGTGGCGATTTAGCTGTATTGTCGTCCGTGATAGGTCCCGTGTTCCTATTGGACATGCTCTCGTATTCATGAGTTAGTTCATGACTAACAATTTTGGACGAAGATCTTTCTTCGTTTTGGCGCCCACAGATGTTGTGGATGTCTGGAGAATTCCTGACCCCAACTGCAACAAACCGGATGATTAACAGTATAGTTTTCCGTTTGCAGGAAGGCCAGGGGTTGGATACCATTTGGATGTACTAAGTGTTTATTTTTCTCCATATAGTGAAAATTTGAGTACCTTCCATACAAACTAAATTCTTTTCACCTTACCTATTAGCGTCTCGCTTATCCTCTGCGTTTTTGACGTGAATACGTCTTTAAATTTGCTACCATACGGGGGCAATCCAAAAAACCTAATGATAACAAAATTCGGGGGATACAGTTTGGTGTTGTAGTTTCGAATCTTTCCTCTACATCCAAAATTAAATTATACCACTGGATAGCTAAAGGATCAAAGAATTCATTACAATAAGCGAGAACAGTGACGCATCACGTGCGGTGGAGGGGGAAGCGCCGCCATTTTGAGGTTATTTTTCTGCGTATCGAGATGTGCAATTAGTATAACTTTTGACTCGGAGAAGCTACGATGTTCGTTTAAGTTTAAACGTATTCACGTACAACACACGGCCGTGTCCATGACACAGCTACACCCCATTTTTATACACCTTTGGGCTTTAAAAATTTACAAAATTGAGTGGGGAGGAGTAATAAAGAATTTAGAGGAAATAATTCATATTTCTGAAGAGGTAGAATAGGAGAATGTTTAGTTAAAACTACCATCAGAACATCTGATATAGAATATAATATTAATATCTCCGGCAGTTGGAAACCAAACTAGATTAGTCGGTTATTTATTCCATGTGTTTTCCATTGAGGGTAAGTAAGACTTGGGGCAAATATAAACAAGTTTAATTTAGTCTTAGTAGCTCATCGAATATTTTATACAAATTAACATCATAGCTAAAATAATATTAATCAATAGACATCCTTTAGAATGGTATTTCCTGTATTTATTATAGTATATCTCAAGGAATAGCATCTAGGATTTACGAATTAAATCGTCAGCCACCGTCAATAATTTTTCGTTTTAAATTAATTTTTATATTTCAATTCTGTTATATATGTTAAAATATAATAAACTTGTTTGACTTGTCTCTTTCTTCTAATATAATATACCAGAAACATTCCAACAATACAGCTCCTGATTCGATCTGTATGACTTACATCATTTACGCGTTATTCGTAGAGTAATACAACAAAAAAACAAGTAATACCTTGCTCTTTTCACACACAATATTTTACTTGTCTGGACTCTGAAGCACAAACTTCAACTTCAGACTTACACATCAGGACTTAAATGATTCAAATTCTCACGTTACAATTAACTATCCCAAAATAACGTGATAAAATATTAACTATATTTAGAACTACCCATGCATCTTGAGAGTTAATTATGTGGCATATGATACATGAGAGGAACATAGTCCTATTTGAAAGTATAAAATGTTTCTGATCATATTTTCATACATTCACCCATCAAATCATATGTTTTGCAACTGTAGATTTCAATAAAGTGCATTAACACCGATAAAATAATCATAATTTAAATCCATCAGTTCATTTTGACCGAAAATAATTAAATATCTCTATTTCCTAAAATCGTCCCTTCTACGCTCTTGTTTATGCAGACGTGTGAGAAGTTCATTTTCCATTTTATCTTAATGTTCCTCACGGATATTTGTCGTCATTCGAGGTTATAGATGAAATTAATAAAATACTTATCATATGTGAGAAGCCACTGAAACTGTGATCCCAGAACAGTGATCAACTTGTCACATGGTATCCTCCTTGGTGAGGACATGCCCTAGGGGTCGTCCATAAACCACGTAACGCTTTGAGGGGTGAGGGGTGAGATCTATCTACATGCTGTTACATGGGGGGAGCGTGGGGTACATAAAAGTGCTACGTAACACAGATCTTATATTCAAAATCTATTGTTCAAAAATAATATTATTTTTCATGTTTTCACCTTTGATAAACATACTTATAGATAACTTCCGAATATTTGTGCCGTTGAAAATGCAAGTTTAGCGCTTTTTGTGTATCAATATTTCGAAAGCGCTTAGGTGGCACTGTCTGTCCGAGACTACGAATGCCAAACACATTTAAAAAAAACCATATTTTCATGCGCATGACAGTGACATGTTTATACTCACGGCACTTGTTTATATCTGTCCAATCTACTGACCCCCTCACGTGCTTTTAGTTGGATAACAGCTGTCAGTCGAAGCGGCCTTAATTTATAAGTATAGTTGAGTTTGAGTATAATTTAGATTCCTACTGCACATTCTTTTACATAGGCCGTGAATAATCTCTTGTGTTTATACAAAAACAAAAATAATTTCTTCAAAAGGAGGAGACTTGTTCATTTCTTGCGTATAAAAAGCGATATCAAGAAAAAAAACAGTGAAAGCGTCTCAAAAAGATGTAGTGAAATGGAACGAAGCAAAAGTACAGAATTTATCTCAAGGCAAGTTTGAGGAGTCCATCAATAGTGTTATTTCTTCATACCAACAGCATATTATGAAAAGTAAAGCTTCAAATATCATTAATTATTCACAAAATGTAGGTGTATTTAAGCCTATACCTTTTCCATTCTGATAAATCCAATGTTTATGTATATATATGCAACTATTATACATACGTTATGGTAGCTGCATTGTCTAAATAATCATTATCTCAGTAGACTAGACGGCCGATGTTGAGGAGATGGGGTTCGAATACCAGTCAGTTCTACTGAAGGTTGCTTTTCCTAAATGGTTTTCTGCTTTCCTTCCATGCTAGTGCTATTAGATTTTCTTTAAAATTCTACCTTTTTAATATACATTATGTAAGGTGATATAGTCAAATTGTAGTTATCTAATTATTTTATTATTGTTTTTATCTAATGTTGTAGGAATGAGGAAGGTAAAATTTTAGAGGTAATCTACCCTCACTAACGTGGAGAGAGAGTATAAAACCATTTAGGAAAATACACTTTGATTACACCCGAGATATATTTGAAACCCGAGATATATTTGAAACCCGATCTCCACTTCATTGGCCATCTAGTCTTTTTCGAGAGTGAAGCCAGGATCCAGGATCGATGCTGGAATGAAACATGAATCTAGATATTGATAATTTAATTAAAGTAAAATTTTAGATTAATCCAAAATATGATTTAGAAAAGTTGAATGCTTAGAATTGATTAAATAGCTCTCTATATGATGATGATATGACTATCATAAAAAGTGCACAATATTAAGTACGATGTCTTCCTCCAGCGTCAAGCATCTGATGTGGGCACTTTAACATCATCATGTAGCGCCACTACAGAAAAGGTTCATCCTACTCAACACACAGTAGTGTCGTCTGGCTCTTACTCAGATCGCAAACCTGACATACATAACATAAATATAGCAGAGTTTTCTTCTCATGAACCTGAGCTCAATGTCTTTATGTCTGTACCCGGCTGTCTTATCTGTCTGTATGTGTAGCTATCCATAGATAATAATAATAATATTTGAAATAATTTATGTTCAGGATTTAAAATGGATTTTAAGAAGTACTAACTAAATCTGAATCCATCCTTTAGTATCACAAAACTTCCCTATGAAATAATGACATTCATTCTTGGTGAGAAAAGTTACGGAACAAAGGTTAGTTGGAGGGGGGGAGGAGGCTAAAACGGTAAGAAAAAAAAAAGCGTTACGTGGTTTATTAACGAACCCTTGGAGATCATCTAATGCAGAACGCTAGAGCAGAGCCTACTGCATAACTAAAGTCTGTTCATCGTAGGAATTTTTTCTGAAAGGCCCTTTTCCCTACCAGAAAGCTATTATATAGTAGGATATTGGTAGGAAAAAAGACCTTTCAGAGAGTAATTCCTACCATGAATGGAGTATACAAGCCTGGAGCTAGAGCCACTGCACTGCTGTGACGTCCAAACAACAATCATTCTGTTCCTGTATTGAACTGCACAGTGAACATTACTTCTTAAAGTCGGCCATTTGAATTGTTCACGTATTGCGTGTTTATTTAATAACATGCCTTCTCGGGTTGTCCCTATATGTTTTATACAAAATTACATGTTTTTTTTCTCTCAGTTTTTCGAGAAGAGATTCCCATTTTTTAAAGACTCTCTCGAGAGTAATATAAATGAATTACAATTTTTTTTTAATAAATTATTTTTGTGAAGTTTTTGGTGTTAAGAAAAGGATGATTTGATTTTGGTGTGGAAATATCTGTGGTTGTTACGCGATCCACGTACACAATATAAAAATAGTGGAGGGTGAGATAAAACGTGTATTTGAATCACGTCTTATTTCATTCAGTTCAATTTTATTTTATTCAAGTTAGAAACTTAATGGTCCAAATTCCCAAATATTCCAATACTATTTTTTAAGTTATTTTGTAAAATAGCCTGTGTTTTCCCGGATTTTTTTTCAGGCAAAATAAGTTCCCTGTTCTACTGGTTCTCTTAATTTTCCAGGAGCGTTACTACCCTACTTATAGTTGTTGTAAGCCGCGCCAAGCGCTTGAAAAACCGGGAAAATACAGGAGATATTTGTGCCTGGAAAAAAAGAAGGAAAAACATAGGAGTAGCAAAAAACTAAGCAAAATGTGGGAAAATCTGTGAAATAGTTTGCCTGTAACTTTGTAAGAATAGATGAAATGAAAAATTAAGCCCCGTTGATTCGAACATGTGTCTTATATTCCACCATTTTTTCACCCAATAGCATTGTATTATAATTACCTTATGGATGTATCAATATAATGTATTCTCAAGGCAAATAATTCATGTTCTAAACACCAATGACTTAACCTCACATCAGTCAATTTTATCAAAAATAAAATTTATCTCTTAATTGTCTGGAAAAATGGAAGTTCTTTTTGAAAACATGATTTTTTTTCATAAATTGGAATGTAAGTTTATAATGTATAATTTTTTCCATTTATTAAAGCTTTACTAACTTAAAATAAATGATTACTTCAATCGCGTTCACCTAATTAAACAAAAACATTAAATACTACAACCACTTTTAGATCTATTTAAGACTATACATAAATAAAAACATACATGGATTCATTGACTACAATACAATATTTTGTTGATCTAGTGCATAATTATTATTGAAATATAAGCTATTACATGCGCACAGGGTGATTGAGGTGAGCCGGCTATTATTGTGACGTCACCAAACTTGGTTCTGGGCTTAGATGTGCACAGGATGAAAATAAGGATGCTGAAGCATGAATCCCAGCTGGGGGGATCGAAATGATTTTTTTTAATTAATGGCTTCTTACTCTTTCTCCACGCAAATGCCGGTACCTACATTTCCTTAACTTACTTATACCTCATTGACGTAATTTAAATGCGTATACCCTAAACTAGCGGTATTCAATCTTGGATAAGCATAACCCCGGTGGTAAGTAAAATATCCTAGGGAACAAGAAGAATTATATAAATAGCCCATTTATACATAAATAAATACATATATATGCATGCAGACAAATATAAAAACACACACACACATATAGGACACATAAATATTTTATGTGAATATAAAACATAAATATATATACACATAAATATTTTTATTGTGTATATATATATATATAAATATATTAAAATATATAACAAATATATATATATATGGATCAGAAACTTGGATTCTCAGGAAGATGGAAAAGAAATACTTGAAGAATTTGAAATGTGGGTTGGAGAAGAATTGCGAAGATCAGGTGGACAAACAGGGGTACAAACGAAGAAGTCCTAAGGAAAGTGAGTGAGAATAACACCAATTTGTGCTAAAAATCAAATTGAATAGGACACAACCTTAGGAGTATCTGTCTTCTGCACACGTCATAGAAGGAAAGGTTGAAGGAAAAAGGAGCTTAGTAAGAAGGAGGATTCTAATATTGGATGACTTGAAGGAAAGAAGAAAATTCTGGGAGCTGAAAGAGGAGCCAGAGAACAGGGTGTATTGGCGGTCTAAGTTAACTGACAAAAGAACTGGACCTGTTGTAAGACAGAACACCTACTACTACTAATAATATATTTATAAATATGACTCATACATAATATATGTATATATAGAACTGAACCCGAAGATTGGTTGGCTCCTCGACAGTTTCACCGTCAGCTGAAAATCCAAGGTATCACTAAAGAGGAGTACTAGGGAAATAAGGAGTGAGGTAGTTTCCCGAGTGCTTTCCTCACTGAGCCAAAAGGTACTATCGCCTATCAGTCGCCAAGCCCACCAAAATGCATACACCAACTGAACCTACACTCCATTCATCACAGGGACTGGCTGTATATTGAAATTATTACTAATATCGTTCGTGTCTCTGCCACTTTCATATTTGTCAAAGCAATAAGTGAGACTGAGAGAAATCAATGAAAGTAACAGCTTGCTCTAGCCAATATCAGGAGATATAGTGCATTGTAAACACTGTATCTGATCAGACTGAGACAAATCAATAAAGAAACAACTTGCTACTAAAATCCATATCAATGCATATATAGTGCATTGAAAAACACTATTATGAGCATGAACTTAGACAGATACAATGAATGTAACAGCTTGCTCTAAGCCTATTATCAAGAGATATAGTGCAATATTGTAAACAATATATCTGACCAGAGATAGATCTGGGTTAATATAAATATATAGGTATATTTATATTATATATAAGGCTATTAATCATTTAAAACTTATATTAATTGCATTATTGTACTGTAAGTGTAGATGTTATTTATTTTCATTATTTCAGTATGTATATTATAGGTCTAGAATGTATATAGCTTAGTCATGCACCAACAACATTGTGGGTACATAGTTAAGATAAACTAAATCTTGGGGTACGTGAAAAAAAAGGTTTAATACCGCTGTCCTGGATGTATGTTGGGGCGTGTTGCGAGAATATGACCGGCAAACATACAAAATGTTACTTTCAGGTGATAACAGACATCATTAAACAATAGATACTAGCACTTTACATTTCTTCAACCTCTGACATTTCATAAAACAACCAAATTAACCATTTCCAACCGTAAGCAATATTCTGTTTCAAGGTCCACATGTGGCTAATATGTCACTCTCACAATGGACTGGAATGTCTCTGACGATGGTATTGGTGTTCGAGTCTTGGTAGGGTGTACCTACTATGAATTCTCTTAGTGTGTTTCAAATTTATCTTCAAATTCAACATTACTCATCTCTAGCACATGATCGTAATTAGAACATCCACGTATAGCCTGAACGGGTAATAAAAGCGATGTTAAAAAATATAAGAAGGCACATTTTTTGTCACTAATTTACGAACTTATTAAAAATATGCCCTTTTGTTTGAGAATAAATCAAGTGTTTTGTAAAAACCAACAAATAAATTAATCTTATACAATCGGTCGGGACTTGTCTACTTAGCTACCCAGACGTGTGAGCTGAATGACAATCATCTTCAGACTGATTGTAGACAAACAATAGTTAATAAAATATACAAAACAATATAATTACTAGAGGCACGTTTATTACAAGTGTATCAATCGTTTAATAAATTACACCATGATGGATACGAGCAATAAGAGGAAGTTTAACCAAATTCACCTGGTAGAGGAATTGAGAAAACCCATTGTTGGCCTTGAGAGCAATAAGGTTTTGGTTGAACCAATGTTCTCCATATAAAAAAACCACAACTATTAGTAGGCCTAAAGAGAACATTGGCTGTGTAACAACCTGATTCAATTTAAAGTAACAGGGAACTTTGTATTTGTAATAACACTTTGATGCTATTAACTGAAAAAGAATAGTGTATGTGCAGGGGCGGATCAAGATCGTTTTCACAGGGGGGTCATAGTTATAAATAGCATAGTTACTTACCATATTAGATTTATGTTTAGAGCCATTTTATAGTTTCCCATTCATATTTGATCTTATGTATGTTTTAAAACGTGGTCATCTCTCCACTTTTTTTTAAAGTCAGATAATTTTTATAAAATATTTGGAGTGACCCTCCTTAAACAATTTAAAATAAAAATGATTCACTCTAAAAGCTATGAGTAGTCTTTGCCTCAATTTGTTTTTAAATTAGACTTTTTTATAAGCCATTTAAGGTGTTCCTCACCTAAAAATTTTTGAAATTTGGATACCCCTCGAAGCTATTTAGAGTGATCCTCACCTTAATTTTTTACGATAATTAGATACCTATATAATATAATCTTTGAAGTGGTCTTCCACCGACAACATTTTGAGAATTGAATTATTTCAGAAACTAGGCTATTTAGGGTGGTTCTAGCCTGAAAATTCTTCAAAATTACATGCATCTAGAAGCTATTTGAAGTTGACATCCCCTAAACATTTTTGAAATTTGGATGACCTCGGAAGTTAATTAGAGCTTTCCTCCCTTGACTTTTTCTGCCAGTTAGATGTATATAGTCTATTAGTTATTTGTGCCGTCTTTTCCGGCAAATTTTTGACAATAGAAAGCATCTAGAAGTCATTTGGACTTTGGTTTAAGGACATTTTTCAGCTCCATATTGATAATATCGAGGATTTGAAATATAGCTAGGGGGATTTATTCCAGGGGGTCAGAGTCCCCCACAGCTCCTACCATTCTTCGGTCCACACATATTCTATATTCGGTATTCGTGGATGAACTGCTCTCAGGCGATTATTAGTCCTTCTTTGAAAATGTGATAGTCTACCGTCTCTATGCGGAAAAACGTTCGTTCTCGCTATGCACGACAAATATTCGTTCATGAAAATGAATATTAATTTTTTCCACGCTTGCGCGAGTCATATCGAAAACTGAATAAACGTGGTCGAATAACGAACGTGTGGATCAGTATTAAGAGGTGTCTATGAATAAAAAGATAAAAGTTGTAAAATTTATCTGTGCTGTATTTAATTTCTAAAATTTAACTTTCATTTTATTTTTTGTATTAGTTTTCTAGCTTCAAGGGGGGTCAACTGGCCCTTTGACCCCCCCCCCCCTGAATCCACGCCTGTTTATGTGTGACACCATTTGGATGATATTATTATGTTCAAAGAACAACAACAACTTGATAATACTATAAGTACTCTACGCTGATGACTTAAAAATTTTACGTTCAATTGACTCACTAAGTGACTGCAACTTTTTACAATCTGACTTGGACAAAATTACAGAATGGTGTAAGATTAACGATCTCGGCCTTAACCTGAACAAGTTTGCAAAAATGACTTTATCAAATAAACAGAGTGCTATTGTATTTGACTATATCTTATCTGACCACTATTTAACTCCAGTATCTACTATTAAAGCTTTAAATATTACTCTAGACTCTAAACTGACTTTATCTGCACATATAAATATGACAGTTACAAAATCATTTAAATTGTTAGGGTTCTTCAAAAGAAACACAAAAGACTTTACAAACACTAGAGCAAAACTTTTCCTCTATTATTCTCTAGTTTGAAGCAACTTGGAATATGGTTCTATTATTTGGTCTCCACACTATAAAAAACTTGAAAATTTACAATACAAGTTTATTAAATCATTTTCCTATAGTAATTCAAATTTTATTCCTTTGTTAAATATTGAAACCCATTGAAACATGTTTTGATATGAACTTTCTTCACAAACTTATAGATAGACAAATAGACTGTTATGATCTACTGGAACAAATTCAATTCTTATCGCCATCGAAACTGACAAGAAACATTAATACATTCTTCTGTGTTGGAAAATCTACTAATTACAGCTCGCCTTTGTCTCGCATATCTCGTGCAAACAATATAATAAGCAACAGTGACAATTATATTGACCTATTTTACAGCACACAGACTATCTTCAAAAACCAATTAATAAATTACTTTTGAAAACCACATTAAAATTGCCTGTTTATGTTTTATTTTATATTTTGTAGTTAAGATGCAAATGTATTTATTAATCCAGTTAACTACTCTAATTAGAAGTTGGCTTCCTAGTCAATAACTGTTGTAGCTCCTTCAAATGAAATAAATAAATAAGTAAAGAAAACACTACAAAGTCGGTGTTACAACGAATTTAGGGGGAGCTGAATTGTATCCATTCTGAATGGTATCCATTCAGACATTTCTTAAACAAGCATCACAAATAAAAAGTCTGATTTGTATCCATTATCATAATATCCACAAAATCCTGAATTGTATCCATTCTGAATGGTATCCATTCAGACAATTTTCAAATAAACGACTTTAACAAAAATCCTGATTTGTATCCACTGTAATTATTTGCATTATATCCACAAAATCCTGAATTGTATCCATTCTGAATGGTATTCATTCAGACATTTTCTTAGACAAGCATCAAAAATAAAAAGTCTGATTTGTATCCATTATCATAATATCCACAAAATCCTGAATTGTATCCATTTAATTGGGGTGCCACTTGTCTGATAGAAGGCAGCAGCTGAGACTCTCCTTAACTCATTCCGTGTTTACTAGAGAGCAGCACTATCACTAAGTTAATATATATAAAAAAATAAAATATTTATACTACTTTAAAAATAGCGAACAATCTTAATGTAACAAGAACTTTACCTACGTACCAAAACATTTTTCATACTAAATTTACTATAGCCTAAGTACAGATAATATTGTCTCTGTATTAACATCTTGCTATAGAGGAGATAACTAATATTATATTGACCGTGAACGTGACTTACTGCTCCGTGAATGTTGGTTAAGCAGGCGTGCGTGAATCCTGCGAAACCACCCTCGACAACGCGCGCCCAAGCCTCTGATCACTTGGAAACAATCACCACACATTTTAAATTATTTTTTAAATTATATCAATTTCTTTCTTCTGATCACAAATAATCCTCTTGTCTCGTGCTCCAAAAAGTAATGAATGGTTGTTTTTTGCTTAACGACGGCAACAGACAATTGACTGAACAGAGCACTTTAGACCATTGTGGTGGTAAGATGAACCAAAGATCTAATGACGGAAGGAACGATTACATACATAATATACCTAATCACGCTGTTCCATAACGGAGTAGGCAAGAAATTGTGTATATTGATTATGACAAACTTTCATTCATCTAGGCGTTTGACATTTTTCTAAGGTGTAGTCTTATTTTATTGTTATCTAAAAGTTTGTTTTGGTATTTTTTAGAACATATTAATATTCTGATTCTCTTGGTAACGCTTTACAAGATGACAATGAAATCCTTAGATTTCTTAGATATCTAATTAATCTTCCTATTGTTTTAAGACACTATCATGTGAATTAAGTATGCAAAAGTTTGATAGTAGATCCGAATGAAAACGTATATTATAATTTACTAATTTTTCTTAATTTATTTATTATGATTTCATTAAAGTTCTAACAACATAGCAAAAACTAGTTTCTCTTTTCTTTAATTTTACTTTATATTTCCAAGGCCTTCTTGTAAAGGCAGCAGAAATAAATCAAAATAAAATTTTAATATTTCAAGATTAAAAACATCCTTGTAGCCATCGCAAACAAAGACAATATATTTTTGTGGAATTAAAAATTTAGATGGATAAAATGTCAGAAAGATATCTCCACAGGTTTAACTTGGAAACAAAGGCATGCTTAACATACTTATTGACATAGCCGTTACTTTGAAAGAGATTGATTTATTAACTAAGGCTTTGTTTTATGTTAATTATATATATAGTTTTACAAAAATATCAAGCAAAAAACTTTCAACTTTATATTTCTCATATAGCAATCAGATATAGTTTATTTTTATGAATGCAATGGTTTATCTGTTTGCTTTGTGTATAATTGAATTATAAAAAGCAAACAAACAAATATCTTCGTAAAATTTGTTCTAAATAAAGGCTCCCCGAACAGGCGTGATATGGAAGGTCCCCACACTGGCGCGTCACGATCCTGTTACAGGTTCATTAATTTTGACGTTCCCATAAGAAAAACTCTCATCTTATAGAGGATATGTTACTCTAGTATCAATGCTAATAAATGCTATTTTAACATTATGTCTTTGCATGAGAGCATTTTTCAGTTTTTTTTTTATCAATTGCAGCAGAACAAATAATCAAATAAAATAAGCAAATTTCTTCCTATTCTCTATAGTGGTGTGCCTATATAATAAGAGAGATAGCTTGAATGGACACAAATAATGTATATAACTTGTCAAAAAACTAGAGTTTGGACCTTAACACTCGTAGCCACCTATTTCATAAAAAAATACAAATTTAATAGGTGTTTGTATACCATATTCTTTTCTCTATTTAAGTGTTCCATCTATATAAATAAAACACACGTGATGACATTTTATTTTAATTTATGTTTAAAGAAGATTTAATCCCTTGTAATTCCAAATTAGTACCTTAACACTCGTAGCCTCATATTTCATTAAAAAAAATATTTTTTTTGGGTGTTTAAAAACCATATATCTTTTCCTTTCAAAGAGTTCCATCTATTTTTAAAAAAAAACATGTAAGAGAATCTATTTTAATCCCGTATAGTGATGAATTTAATCCTTTATAATTCCGAATCTGGACCTTAACACTGGCAGTCTATTTAATAAAAAAATATCGTTTTAATGGGTGCTTATAAAACATATACATTCCCCTATTCAAAAAATGAATCTATATTTTAAAAAAAGTGCAAAATTATTTGTTTTTATTGACGTATATTGATGCTTTACTCCATTATCATTCCAAATCTGGACCCTAATACTCGTAGTTAACTATTTCATTAAAAAGGCCTTTGTTATAGGTGTTTATAAACCATACATACTTACCTATTTAAAAGTTGCGTCTATATTTAAAAAATTAAAACCGCGAAAAAGTGTTAGGTTCAATCGACATGTAATGAGGATAAAATCATTCATAATTCCAAATCTGGACCCTAATACCAATAGCCACTTATTTTATCAAAAAAGTAGGTTTTCATAGGGGTTTATAAACAACAAATAGGGGGGGGGGGGGACAAATAGGATAGTTTCCCCTCCAAGACCCAAATAATTAAAATAACTCTAAATACATCAAGTTGAACTATAAACTCGAGTACTGAAGATGTTTCAAGTTAATGTGATCTATATTTTTAGTCTACTAGGCAACTAGTTTCTACAATTTTTCAGGCGAAGACTGATCCAAATGGCTTCTAGAGAAATCTAAATTTCAATAATTTTCTAAGAAAACATCCTTCCAAATAATTTCTAGGTGCATCAATTTTGTTTTACTTTTTACTGGAGAAGGTACTGACTCCCCTTTGAGTTGGAGGGAAATCCTCTTTTAAAAAACCTTTAATTTGCTAACCATACCCTCAAACACTACCCTCCTCTACATCTAAATTTAACTCTGGCCACAAACTTGATTGTTCACACCCCTTTTCCAAGTAAATTTATGCGTGTGACACTGCATATTTCCTTCTTAAAAAGCTGCGTCTATGTTTAAAAAAGATTAAAAAACCTTCAAAATGTACTTATTTTATGATTTTAAATCAATATTTAATCCTTTATAATTCCAAATCTAGCATTCGTACCAACATATCATTTACATATTTATTTGGGTAACATACATATTTTCTTCTTTGAAAGCTAATTTTATATTAAAAACAATTTACTAAATTAATATTTTAAAGTTTACTTTCTATTGATGTCTTATAGAAAATAAAACCACTTGGTGATATTTATTTGTCATAGGTTTGTTTCAGTTTATGTTTAAACAAAACTTCTCCTACGTGATATTAAACACTTATGAAAAATTTATTTAGTTGCAAATTTAGAGGTGAGTAAAGCCAAATGTGTATTTTACTTTTGGACACTATAGGTACCATGTAGTATGAGTGTAGGGGTTCGAACGATCCCCCTCACCAAAATTTTCAGAAATTTTTAATATGAAGCTAAGAGATGGCCTTATTAAATTTCAAATAACTTATTGAGACAATAACTTTTCAAAATTTTCCAAGGAAGGACCACTCCAAATAGATTTTAAAGTAGTTTAATTTTTTAAAAAAATTTCAGGCCTTGTAGAGACATTAGATTTATTTTTAAATATCCGTAGGGGGCCATTCCAGATAGCTTCTATATAAATTTAATATTTAAAAAAAATCCAAGTGAGACCCATTCCAAATAGCTTCCAAAAGAATTCATTTTTCAAAAATGTGCTTGGTCAAGACCACTTTCAATATGCTCTTACGGTATCTATTTTTAAAAAAATCAAGAACTATTCCAAATAACATCTAATGGCAACCAATTCTTAAAATTTTCTGTTGGAAGAATATTTCAGATATATTCTAGTGGCATTTTATTTTTGAAAAGGAAAAAATATATATATATAATCAGGCTAAGAAAACGCTAAATATCTTCTAGGGGTATTCAAATAAATAAATCCGTGTGGGAACACTTCAAATAAATAATAGGGAATCTATAATAATAATAATAATTAGCACCGCGTCTTACTACCCGTTCGGGTTATACGCTTAAGTACTAATTACACTAATGGATTAGGAATTGGGAGGGTTGAATTTATAGGAAGTGAACCCGCATTTGCGTGGAGGGAGAGTGGAAAACCATTTAGGAAAAACCACCCCCAGTTCACCCGACCGAGATTCGAACCTCGATCTCCCCGTCCTCGGCGGTCGAGCTCAACACGACAAGCGCGTTAGCCAACTACGCCACCGAGGCGGGTAATAGGGAATCTAATTTAGTAAAATTAAATTGGTGGGCGTTTCTTAAAATAACTTTTTCAAAAATTGGCCGTTGAATACTTCACCAAATAGCCTCTCAGAAAATGAAAAATTAAAAAAATTCAAGGGTTTCACAATTCTAAATAGCTTTTAAAAGAGTATAATTTTCAAAATTTCTCCAAACGAGAATCACTATAAATATCCTCTAGAAGCATCCAATTTTCTATCATTAACTGGTGGCAAGGAGGATAGACAGTATCTACAAATGTTTTAGTTACTTACACCCCTCCCCCACTACCCTTCACACAAATAAAGTCCAACCACTACTGTTTTAAGTAACAATGTTCTTATTTCTTAGGGTTAAAGAGTAAGTCTTAACATCATATCATAAAACTACGATTTTGGACCCCCCTACCCCCCGAAATTAAATTCACCCAACGCCTATGCCATATACTAAGGAATTACGTCCATGAATTTCAGAAAATAAATAAATAAAACATTTAATTATAGATGCGAATTGTAGTCAAAACCAAAGATATCAACAAATTTTAAATATTAAAAAAAAATAAAAAAGGGACTATTAAAACAAGGGTAGTGTCTGCTGCTAGTAGGTATGACAGCGGCCACTCAAGTATAGTCAATGGCTGGCTGCTACGACGGTATTTTTTTAAAACTAGCCAATGGTAGTGGCATTTTGAAAATCCAATAAACTTTCGACTAAAGTACGCATTTTGAACTATAATGGCTTAGACAGAAATAAAATTTACTATGATAAAAGTAAAGAGTCCAAAAACTTTAATCTCAAATTAAATACCTATCTTGTTTTGAGGCCTAACCGTTGAGTACAAAAAAATGAAACAGAGGAATTCAATTTAAATATTACACCGTTTTTATTCAATTTTACACTGCTTTGTATGAAAATATATTTCTTTTTCCGTTATTAACAAATACAATACGAATATTTCTGTTCGTTGGATAGCCAAGTTAATTATAGTTTTCTCTGTTCCTTCTTCATCTAATTATAATGTCGGATCCCTTCTAGGTCTACCAAATAAAAGTTTTGTTTTGCACCCAAATATATAGTTTTTCATCATAATAACGTTTCAATCAAAATTCACGACAGTAGTAAATTTTCTGGGACCAAGCTAACTAGACATTGCCCCTCCCTCCTCTATTTAAATGAGATGGATGGTTTTTTATTAATGACTAGCAGAAGTAACTGGCCTTGCCTAGGGTAACCACGGAATTTATTGCATGGTAACTCCTGACAACACCTTTCTTTGCTTCAAGCAAACAGAAAAATAACGTTTCATTTTATTTCTTCCGGCCCAGTCTTTTAGTTAATTTAAAAATGTCAATCCAAATTTTAAAATTCCGGCTTCAACGTGCACAGGAGCTAGTTATTTTTCAATTTCACACCTCTGTGTGTAATAGATATAGCGCAACACTCATGACAGACGGACAGACAGGCAAACAAACTTTTAATTGCATTAATATATACTAATAAGTCTGGTTTCACACCTCTTGACTTTTAAAGAGAAAAAAAAATGGGATGGAGGTAGAATCAAGCGTGTTTTTCTGATTACAAAATAAATATATTGTTTTGTACCTTTGTTTCACCCTGCTAGTAGGCACCAAAATATTGTGTTTCACACTTTAACCCCAGAAACAGTATGCCCATTTTTTGGGATGAAAGAGAAGGGAAAGGCTTACGCTTTTGACGTGAATACGTCTTTAAATTTGCTACCATACGGGGGCAATCCAAAAAACCTAATGATAACAAAATCGGGGGATACAGTTTGGTGTTGTGGTTTCGAATCTTTCCTCTACATCCAAAATTAAATTATACCACTGGATAGCTAAAGGATCAAAGAATTCATTACGATAAGCGAGAACAGTGACGCATCGCGCGCGGTGGAGGGGGAAGCGCCCCATTTTGAGGTTATTTTGCTGCGTATTGAGATTTGCAATTAGTATAACTCTTGACTCGGAGAAGCTACGATGTTCGTTTGAGTTTTAATCGTCAGATGTCGTCAAAATATATTGATTGTATATAAAACATTAGTTTAAAGTAGTGACAGTGAATATAATGTGTTAGAATAAAAAAATATTATCAAAAATACAGTTTGGCGTTGTAGTATTCACGTACAACACACGGCCGTGTCCATGACACAGCCACACCCCATTTTTTGCTATTTTTCACCATAAACCGTACTTCATATTAAATATTTTCCCTTTCAAAGGAATAAAGGTGAAAAACGCCATAATTAGCTGCAACTTGGCGTAAAACTAATAGGTTATATAATTGGTCATAAGAAAAACTAAAATTATTATAAAGAGGAAGTTAGGATCCGTTTGCCTTTGATCCTCTCCTCCTCCTCTTTATATTTATTTCTTACAGTTCAAAACAAAACATTAAAAATAATATATATATACGTTTCTACTTTTAAAGTTCATGCATATCTTTTGCATTATTAAATTCTATTAACTTTTCTCACTATAATAATATAATTCAAAACACCAAATTTTTTGCTAGATTATACAAATTATGACATTTATATTGACGTTAGTAAAAAATAAATAATACCACGCTAAATTTTGAGCCAAAAATTTTTATCATTTAAAATTAAAACATGTTCTACACTATGAAGGTACAAAATGAGTAAAAAAGGTGCATAACGATGCAAACAATACATTCATACTGTCATAAAAAAACAAAATTAATTATTGATTAAGGTGGGCCCCAACTTGTTTACTATTAAATATTTTTTCATGCAATACGCCATGTTTGGGTGCAAAACAAGACCTTTAAATGTGCATTAAATTAAACAAATATTTTAAATGGAGAGGGTGGGGGGCTCCTTTCAAATAAAAATGAAAGTATCATCTTTGGGGTTTGGGTGAAAAACGCAATATTTTGATGCAAAACAGTGGAATATCTACATTTAAATTTGAAGAGGTGGGGGGGGGGGGGAATTAACTGGTCTCATTTCCCTGGTACTCCACTTCAGTGTTGTCTTGGCCTTACATCTGACGACGGAAGTGTTGAGGAACTAACCAATCTTCAGGTCGAGTACTATACATACATACAGATAAAACCAGCTCACACCAGCCCAAAGGGCTCTCTAATAGACCCAGCAGCTATTAATAAAAACACAAGTAACATGTATAAAACTAGTCGTTCTTTGAGAATGTTTAAAATATTCTTCCATTACAGGGGGATTAACAAACCTTGTCTTATATAGGCCTGAGACGGTATCAAAACAATGAGCACATATTGAGTAAGACCCCTCTAAGTTGAGAAAGGGAACTAGAGTTAAAACTAAAATATAAAGAGATATACTGTATATATAAAAATAACTCCATGGTGTGAGACCGCAAGCGAGCTATACCGTCCGAGCGGCCAACATTTGCGGATAGAGGGTGTCATGTGGTCAGCACAACGGACCATCCGGTACATTAATCTCAGTTTTCTAGACTGCCGCTGCTACTTATCCATTCAAGTAACTCTTCATTTGTCTTCACGAGGTGAGTTTGACCCTGTTCCAGACCCACTGCTCACAGATAAATTCTAGAAGCAGCGGGATGCAAACCCGGGGCCTCTGGATGTGTAGTCAGAAACTCTGACCACTAGACCACAGAGATATATGAAATATCAACATTATATTGAAAAGAAGCAAGGTGACGCTGACGAAAGAATGGTGGGGAGGGGCACTAGTGAGGAGATGAGTAATCAATCAGGAAAAAAAAAAATAAAAATAATAATAATATATAGCACCGCGTCTTACTACCCGTCCGGGTTATACGCTTAAGTACTAATTACGCTAATGGATTAGGAATTGGGAAGTTAAATTTAGAGGAAGTGAACCCGCATTTGCGTGGAGGGAGAGTGGAAAACCAAATAAAATAAATACAAATAAACCATTGGAGAGCCACTGGCGACCACTGTCGGAAATTGAATAAACCATATAGACGGGGTGTAGGGAGCGGGGAACAGGACATTGTGTTTGTCGTTTTTATAACAAAACTTTATTTGGTGACCCGGCAGTGTCAGACTTCTGTGCCTGGGAGTCCGGGGTTCAATACTCAGTTCCGGGACAGATTTATCTGATTGCCAAACCCTTCCTTCACCTCTGACAAGACGTGTATTAATTACAACTTGTGAATGTGGAGAATGTTAGGCCTCCACCGTGGTTCGGATCCCACGTTAAACTGTAGGTCCTCCATTTCATCTCACAATCACCCTACCATTGCACATTAGCGTAAGTGCGTATAACCCGAACGGGTAGTAAGATGTGGTGCTAATAATAATAATAATATTATAATAATAATATATAATAATAATAATAAATAAATAATAATAATAATAATAATAATAATAATAATAATAATATATAATAGTAATAATAATAACTCTATTTTTGTCAAAATAGATAAAAGATTGCTCCAATAGAAATACAAAGTTTAATTTTCTCCACATGATAATATCAAAAGTTCTTGAATGTCTGTCATGAGCATAGCGGCATTTGATACTAACGTTTTTAAATGAAAAGAAAAAGTTATCATTAAATTCCAGGAGATTCTTGACAGAAATTCAACAAATGTTGAGGTTACCACATGAGAAAAATTAAACTCTTATGTTTCTACTGGAGAATTATTTGGTTTCTTTTGAAAAAAAAAGTTTTGATATAAGAACTTCAAAAACATGGCCTTTAAATCGTGTTCCCTACACCTTAAATTATCTTTCCATCAAAACGCGTGAGCTAAATCATTAAAATCCCCTAACTATCACTGTGCACATTTGTGGTAAATGTGATATGTAATCGTGTTTACGTGTTCAATTTAAATTTGAATGATGGAGTGAATTTTTGGGGCAAATTACTGTTACAAAATTAATAACAATCGAAATGTTTTAATATTAAAAATATATAGATTTTGTTTAAATCAATTTTACATTGGTTTTCCATACCTCAAGTCTGATGGTATTGCTACCATCTGGCGGATTTATGATGAAATGGGACACAACGCTCGGATCAATCTAGCACACCTGAAATCAACTTGTTGAACAAAATCACTCATGCGCCATAGAATAGAATGGTCACTATGGCAACTAAACAAGATTCTACATACTATTAAATTGATTCTCAACATTTCAAATAGAACTCATTTTTAGTGAATTGATACATATATTTTAATTAAAATATCATAATAACTTTAAAAACCAGCTAGATCTTAAGGTAAACGGGCAGGTGAGCAAAACAGTGAACAAAAGTCCATATAGATAGCCTAGTTGATGTTTGGTTAAAGATAGAGGCCTATACTAGCATATTGGTTAGTTCTAGCTAGCTCTATTAGTAGGCCTAGCTTTAATTTTATAATAGGTTTATGTTCGTGAGAGTATATACAATTTATTTTGAATTAAAACTGCAAATGTCCCACTAAACAATCAGCACTAGCTAGTGCGAGAATTTTTTTTTTTTTCCTTAGGAAGCGGAATTTACTAGATCTTCTTTTAGATACGTCAGGTCAAGTGATCTGAACCCGTAATCAATAAAAGAAACTATAAAATAAAACTACTTGGCCTAATATAGTAAAGTGTTACTAGGCCTAATATTGATCGCAACAACTATGCTGGTATTTGATCAAAGTTCCTTTCTCTAGAGTGTTCCTGTGAACTACGGTGTGTAACTTTAAGATAGTTATGGCAATTATTAAGGCTGCTTTTATAGACGCGTTTTGTGTCGCGCGGCACAAAACGCCTGCACAAAAGGGCTCTAATACAAACCTAAAGGCTCAGTGCCGTACCCAGGTAGCCTATATTTGTTTGTTAGTATCATTGCATCCTCAGAATCCCTCCATCCTCCATCCCCAATAATAATCTGCCCATAGAATTTGTTTATTTGAATTTTGGAGGAAAAAATGATCATTATATATAAAATGGCAACAAACGACACAGTTACAGTGCTACCAACCTAGAGATAATGATCTAAAATATACCTACTCAAATTAGAGTGATGATTCAACCGCTGGCTAGGACTACTTTCTCGCAAATGTCCTACGCTCTGACGGATAACCGGCTCAGGAATGTATTTTAGTGAAAGGCTCAGCTATTACAGCGCTATAGTAGTAAAGGGTGTGAGAATAAATAATCCCATTACTAAAACTGATGATACAAATTAGAAGCCATTTTGATTTTAGTCCCGTAAGAGAGGTCATTTAACTTGTGAACATTAAACATCCAATATAACTACTCGCCAGTCTGATGGCTCCCCTCTTGCAACGACCGCTTTCCGTTTTCTTTGTTACGAACCTACAAACACTATTTATCTTTAGAGAATGGCTTGGACCAAACCAGGCTCTTAAATATTTATAAATATACTCTGATCCCCATTCAGCAAGGGACTGGAAATATGAGCTCTAAAATCACGTTCTCCACATATTCGTTCGTGTAAATATAACACTTGTTCAATTTGTGATGAGAATAGTAGTGTCTGGGCTCTAGAGCAGAGATGGCGAGACATTTCCGGCCAGTGTGCCACTAAAGGATCAACTGAATTTTGAAACAGTCTAGTGTGCCTCATCTTATTTACGTCCATTAATTTGAGTATTTAAATATAATTTTTTTTTAATATTTATAAAATGTCATGAATGAAAAAATCAAAATATAACTTTTTTAATAATGCCTATGTTACTGTAAAAGTCTGAAGACCGGTAAATCTCAGAGTTTAGTGGTATATCCTAAATTTACCAATATCTGTTGGTAAAAGTCCGAAATATCTAAAACAACATTGATATTTTGAGCTTTTACCGATTCTCATCAGTAAATCCTAACAGTGATCAACATGTCTTGGTAAAAGTGATTATAAGTATTATATGAACTAATTAAATGTGTTTTATTTAGCTATCAATTCACATTTTACCTTTTTTTTTGAATTCTATTTTGAGTTGGATGAATTCTTGCCACAGTAAATTCAACCTATTACAAAGATGATAAAGCAGTGAAATCCTAAAAGCTTATAATATTCTGTATGAAAAGCTCTGCCAATACAGGAGGGCGTGAATCTGGTACGCATTTCTAGCATGTCCTTATGTTTTAATGATATAAAGTGAATACTTTACAATAATAAGAATATAATTAATAGCATTAGTATTTGTATAGGTTGGTAATAGTAATAATATAATAATAATAGTTATAGTAATAATAAACTATATATTATTATAATTATTATAATAGTTATATAATTACTATAATTATGATTATTTCTGCTATTATTATTACTACTAACCTATCCAAATACTAATGTTATTAATAACAGTAATAATAATAATAGTTATTATTATTATATCATTACTTTTTTAACTATTATAAATATGTTTTAGCTTATTTTAATTTATTTCGCTTTTAAAAAAAATGAAATTATAGCTCTATGACAACCCTTGACCGATGATACCAGGCGTGGACCACCCCATCCACACCCCCTTGCTCCGCCACTGGGTTTGCACAAACAGGTTCTAAGAGGATTCCCTCTACTACCCGACTGAGCCACACTCTTTGTTCAAGTATTGCAGTGGCTCAGTTTAAGTCTGGTCTCGTGCGAGTTTATACAGTACCTAAACATTTCACGTTTTGTATTTTGTAGCGTTTGGAGCAGTTGTTTGTTCTGTTTCAGTCTATAAAAATGTGTGATGTCGCACGTAAACGATTTTACAAGATTTTAAGCAAATCAGAGACTAATAAAAAAGTTAATAAATTTTATTTGACTAATGAAAATTAAAATATATCATTGAGTGAAACGAAAGATGAAAAAAAAGTGGCATGTAAACAATCCGTTCACTATAGACGTTTAAAACGGTATGATATTCTCAATATTAGTGGTGAAGAGATACTCATATCACCAGTGTCTTCGGGGAAAGAATAAATTCTTTATTATATTTGTTTTGACGAATTTTTTAACGTGATACATGAGACATACATTGCTATTGGCCATGGTGGAAGAACCAGGATGATTATGGAACTGAATCGCAACTACAAAAACGTGACCGTTGAATCAATCGTTACGTATTTGAGGTTATGTGAGACGTGTCAAAAGAAACAAAAAACATTAAAAAGGGTATTGTAGTGAAACCCATCATACACAGTGAAATTAATTCAAGTTGCTGAATTGATTTGATCGATATGTAAGCTAACTCAAATAATATGTCGGTTTTCATGTTAGTATATCAGGATCATTTGACTAAATTTGTTGCTCTCTGAGAATTGCGTTCGAAAAAGGCTGATGAAGTTGCATATCATCTTTAGGATATTTTCACCACTTTTGGCACACCACTTCTAATTATGGTATAGGGTTCTGTAACCAATTTATGCAAAGATTATGGTAAATAAGGAATTATGTAAGAATAGTCCTTGGAAAACCAAGACACAGTCAGTCTCAGGGATCGGTTGAACGTGCGAACCATGACATTGAAAATATGTTACCAGCTTGGACGGAAACAACTCAAACTTCAAAGTTGTCTGAAGTCTTGAAGCTTGTGCAAGCAATGACATGGCGTACCATGAGGGGATTAAATGTTCACCATGAAGCGATGTTTGGTATTCCGATGAAAATGGGCACTACCAGCTCGGTTGTTCCACGTGATTTAATTAAGAATATAAATTCCGAAGAAGATTATTTGGATGGTGTGTTGATTGCTGGAAATAGAGGCAGGAGGGACTCAGAAGAAATATAAGACAATCGTCAAGGAATCAATCCCATAGAAGATTTACAGCAATAAAGTTCATTTTGGAGCAGAGAATGAAGCAGCAGGTACGCATCATTCAACAATAGTTGATAGAGAAACAGCAGACCAGCCACTACCTTCTGATGAGTGTGACATTACTCCGACAAATACAAGAGAGACGATAAAGTGAAGTGGTTTCGAATGACTGTCAGAGAAGGCCTTGAAATACAAGCGAAGAAAATAAAAGCAGCCTCTTGTAAACAAAAAATACCAAATACTTCAGTTGGGCAGAATGTTGGAATCAAAGTACCGGATATATAACAGGCCAAGATTGATGCAAAATAAATAATAGCTGTTGTAATAAATATTGAAGATGATGAATTTTTTTCAACTTAGTACAAAGCCGGAAAACTGAAGTCGTTGTACACCAGAAACCAATTCAAAGATCATTTTATCAGCATCGAAGTTGTAGGAAAAGAAGAAGTTAGTTTACGGGAAGTTGTTAGTAAACTATTTTTCATCGGAGGCCAAGGATTCAAAGAGTGGAAGTGCTTAAAAAAAAGTCCTACAAAAAGGTGCATGTACAATATTCTTCCATACTGTGCAATTCTAAATGTCATAGTCAACATTATTGCAACAAGTAGCTTTGAGTGAAATCACAAGAGTAATCTATAACCAAATCGTTGTATAAGTATTTTTTAAATATGTTCACTTTACTATAGCAATAAATCATATGATACAAAATAAATTTCAAAACTAAAAAAAGGTAAAATGTAAATTGACAGCTAAATAAAAATCATTTAATTAGTGAAGATAATACTTATGATCACGTTTACCAAAATATGTTGGTAGATGCTAGGATTTACAGATGAGAGCTGGAAAAACTCGAAATCGCAATATTGTATAAACTATTTCAGACTTTTACCAACAGATATTGGTAAATGCTTGGATATTCCGGTAAATTCTAAGATTTACCGGTTTTCGGACTTTCACAGTAAAACCTACATTTAAAGAAGGACAATTTATTTTCTTGTCAAAGTGAGTCTCGTGGACAAGATTAACTTCAATAAATTAAGGTAAAAACTTTGAAAGCAACACCTTAAAGTAAAAAAAGGAAACAATAAATTGATAGGCTATAAGTAATCTGTTAAAACCAAAACCTTGTATAGGAATCTTCTCCATATTATTTTTAAGCATGATGCTATATTTTACGAGACAAGATATTTATGTTCAGTTCATATATTGTTGCTTTCAACAGCACAGAAGATGCAGGAGCAAGATGTTTTCTAGGTGTTGACTTCATAAAGTTCATTGTGACATGACATTGAATTACATGGCTGTCGAAATATTATTAACTTCAAAAACGTGCCAACCAAATAGTGTTGGTGACCCACCCAGTGAATAAGAGTGTCATAGATTTGCCATCTCTACTCTAGAGAGACCGACATTTAAAACAAGAATCAGTAAACTTTACACCTACATAGGGGGACATGCGGACTCAGTGTCAGGCTCATCTCTGATTTATCTAATCTAGTCTGATTTATTTAATCCGGGGTCTGTATACTGGGGTTGTTTTTACATGAGTGGCTTCCTACTCTCCCTTATCGCAAAAGCTAGTACATTTATTACAAACCGTACCATCCTCATCGACTCCTTATTTACTTACTTTATGGCATTAGGAACCCGAAATTTATTGCCGCACTTAAAAATAGAACGCCAACTATCCCTATCTTGAGCTAGTTCTATCCAGTCTCCCTCATAACAACCTATCCCTATCTTGAGCTAGTTCTATCCAGTCCACCTAATTACACTCTATCTCGAGCTAATTATATCCAGTCTCTCTCATTACACCATATCCCTATCTACAGCTAGCTCTATCCAGTCCACCTCATTACACCCTGTCCCTATCTTGAGCTAGTTCTATCCAGTCCACTTAATAACACCCTATTCCTATCTTGAGCTAGTTCTATCCAGTCCACCTTATTACACCCTATCCTTATGTAGAGCTAGTTCTATCTAGTCCATCCTATTTCAACCTATTCATATCTTGAGCTAGTTCTATCCAGTCCATTTTATTACACCCTGTCCCTATCTTGAACTAATTCTATCCAGCCCACCTCATTACACCCTATCTCAATAAGGTTAATTCTAACCTTATCCTCCAATGTGCGTTTAGGTCCATCCAATAGTCTCTTCCCATTGGGTTTACCAGTCAGTACCCTGAACAAGGTTCTAGAATATTCCAATCACGCTGCATATTGTCCTAACACCGTAATCTACGAGACTTGATTATCCTAGCAATGTCTTGTGATGAGTACAGGTTAGTTATTCATCGTCATGTAACCATCTACCCTCACCGCCCCCCTCCCCCCAGTAGTTTTCTTGGATTAGCTATATATAAAGATGGTGCATACACACATACACATGCATACATGCACACACACACGTACATATCTGCATGCCTGCCTGCCTACCTACCTACCTACCTACCTACCTACCTACCTAAATACCTACCTGCCATTTCCTTCCGGGGTAGGCAAGAACCTATGTATACGGCTCAAAAAACAACTTCATACTCACCAACTTTCTCCACACTTCCTGATCCTTGCATACTCCCTTCGCTTCAACAACATCCATACACCGGGTAATACATTATTCTTAAAAATGATAGACCTAACCAAATACATTCAGTTAAGCTAATTACAATAACAGAAATAATATGTACTGGGCCAGATTTCCTTTCTCGTGCATTCGATTAAATAGAGGTTAATTATTATTTTCTCCGAATTCTTACTCAAGAGAATACCCTGGTATGTCACTCGAAGATCTCCCATTCTCCTTATAGTCAATAAACTCCGAGCCTACCAGGATTCAAACCAAGTCTACCCAAAAGTGGTTGAGAAATGTTTATGGATTTCTCAAGTGATCTTTGAACTATTTTGGAAATTGTGTTTTATAGTTGATTAACAAACTATGAAATGAATATTGTTGGGGATCTCTCTTAGTATGTGTATGGGAGTTGAGTGATAAAGAGATAATAAGTTATATCTCTAAGTTAAAACAATGAGTGATGCTGTCCTACCCGCTGGTGATGATCAGTTGGAAGTTGTTGTCCCGGTAGGTTGCAAGAGAAGAGATGAGAAGTTAGCTCCTCACGTTTTGTTGTTCTGCTCTTCACACGCCAATATTGAGTACAGGCCGAGAATGAGGGGTTATTAAAATGTTTTATTGAGGATACATTAACTGTAGTGACGAGAGTTTTGAGCCGCGGCGGTGATACACGTCTATTCGGAGACTCACAACTTAGAGAACTAAATAAATACGCGCGCAAAAACATTCTAGAGCAAAATGTACCAACCTTACAAAAATAAATTAATACTAAAGGTCAGTAGACAAAAAAAATGTGATATTTATATAAATAATAATGAATTAATATACGAAATAGCTAATTAATTATACAATAGTGAAATTAATATTAAAATAATAAGATAGGCCTATAAATAATTAAGTTCTAAACAGTATGTTTATTCCTCAGATTTAACGTATTTGAAGTTTATCGAGGTTTTAATAATACATTATTAACACAACAATAAATATAACTATATTTTCAAATATAGGCTACATATAGGAATGAAAGTATTTAGAGAATGTCACTAGCAATATTTATTTTTGAACAAAAGGTTGGTAGAAAATAGAGTCTAGATCATTTTCAAACAAAAAATGTAATGCTAAAGAAATAAATTAAAACCCTCATAACATCCTTACACAGCGTTGATGTTTATCTTACATAATAAATCAAAACTGCTGCACACAATTTCAAACTATCCTGATTGTGTTTGATCAAAGGCGTTTACAAAGTTGAGGACACTTCTCGTACACTTTAATAGTCATGTGAGACAGACATTATCCTCCAAAGGACATGATTGTGACTGGTATATCTCACTGGGGTGAACCTGTCAAGTTAGCTAGGTGGGTTTAAATACCACCATTACTAGTTCATAAATCTCCGCTACCCCAATGACAGTGGCTCAAAGCTGAACGCCATCTTGAGTTAAGAGTGTTTATGCATCTCCCTTTGGTTTTTTGATAGAACTGTACCACTTAGCCTTTTAATTATGCTAATGCGATATTAATTAAACAGTTATAATTGAGGGGAAATGTACCCGCAATTACGAGAAGCAATAATGGCAAATGGGACATCACCTATCAGTAATGATAATGGAATAAGATTGATAAATTTTGCCACATCAAAGAACTTTATTGTGAAAAGTACTTGCTTCAAGCATAAGGAGGTTCATAAATATAATTAGACATCCCCAGATGGGATCACAAATAGTAAAATAGATCACTTGCTTTTCCATGGGCGCAGAATGCGATTGAGACCAATATTTGGTGCTAACAAAACTTAAAGAAGTCTGTCAGTAATAAAAAAGGGAAATCAGTCTAGCAAGCTAGAAAGATATGATGTAGAGAAATTTTGAGATAGAGAGTATAGGAATAGATATCAAATTGAGATTTAAATAGGTTCTCTGCCCTAGGGTGCTCACAGGATAGGGAGGATAGCATGCATCCAGATAACTAATGATAAATTGTCAGGAATAATATTAGTGTTGCAACGAAGAGTAGTGTGGGTCTTTGCAAAAAGAATAAGCAGAATCCATGGTTTGACAACAAATGTTTGAAACTGATAGAAGAGAGAAGAAAAGCAAAACTATCTTGGTTATAAAGTCCTAGTAGATTGAGCTTATATTTTTTTAGCAAACCAAAAAGGAAGGCCAATGCCACATTAAGAAATAAAAAGAGAGAATATTTAAAAAGAAACGCTTGTGAGATAGAACATAATAGCAACATTAAGAATATGCTGGAACTTTATTTAGGTACTAATGGATATAGGAAATGTTATCAGGCTTGGGCCAATTTAGTGAGATATGAGAATAGCAGTCTGGTGGCAAATACAAGCAAAGGTGTAGATTCTATTCCAGCAGAGTAAATAAAGAGATTTGGGGAAATGTTAGTAATAAAATATAGAAGCTGCTATGTTCCATATGTTTTACCTAAAGAATGGAGAAAATATAGTAATACCTCTTTTCAAAAATGGGTATAAAACAAAGTGTAATAACTATATAGATATCTCCCTTTTATCAACATTCAATAAAATTGTATTTGACATAATTTTAATGAGATTTACGCCATTTCCATAGGACATAATTGAGGATTATCAGTGTGGATTTCGATGAAATAGATCAACAACGTATCGGATTTTTACTACTTGAAATTATTGAAAAATTTGGGAATAAAACATAAAGTTACATCAATTATTGTACATATATTTTAAAAGGCCTATAATATTCATTTAAAAGAAACAAACTATATGAATACTTAGTAAAGTTTGGGATTTTATCAAGCTATTTGAGGTCCTGGATTCAGTTCCAGTGTTAAGATGTCAATTTTCAATTTAAAGATGATGACATTTATTGGCGGCTATAACCGTACCTAACCAATATAATCGAATAGTATTTAATATAACTGAGGTATGTTTGACAGATACGCGTAGCAGGGTACGGTTGGTTGTCACTTATCAGATAATTTTGAAATTCACAATAAATTGAAACAAGTTACTTTTTAATCGTTAGCGTTACTTTTTGATTGGTGCTAAAGTATGCTATTATTGTAAAGCAAGAAAGAAGGCTTGACACTTAGTAGTACAATGCAGTTATTAGAATACGCAGACGATTTAGTTTTGTTAGGTAATATTGTGGAAGGTGTCGCAAGAAATACTGAAATTTTATTAAAAGTTATTGAGGAAATAGGTTTAGGACTGAATGCTGAAAACACTAAGTATATGATCACATGACTAGAGAATACAGATTGGGGGCGGTAATTAGAGATTACTGCAAATAACCCATCATTTGACATGATTAATTGGTTTGAATATATATAGGAACAATTTTAACTAGCAATAACGATATTATATTAGAAATTAGGAAAGTAATTCAGTCGGTCATTGCATGCTATTACTTTGTCAGTAAGTTGTTGAAATCTAGCCTGCTTTCAAGGAATGTAAAACTCAGAATATAGTCCTACAAAGAAATAATTTTACAGGATGTGAAATGTGGTCTCCTACTTTAGATGACGAAAACCTATTTAGGGTCTCCGAAAACAAGGTTCTTAGGAAGATAGTTGGCCCAAAGAGGGATTAAGATACTTGGAAGTGGAAGAGGTTACATAATGATTGGTTACATACCCTGTAATCATCACAAGACAGTGTTAGGATGGTAAAACCCCGTAGATTACTGTGGGTAGAACAAGCAGTGCGAATGGGAGAATCTGGAACTGCGACAGACAAACCCAATGGGAAGAGACCATTGGGAAGACCTAGACGCACATGGGAGCATAACATTAGATAGTTCATGTGGTCTGCAGCTGTCACTTTAGATGTATAATATCAATACTTATTAGATTATACTAACAATGTTATAAAATAATCAAAATATATAATATACCTATTATAGTTAGATCTGAAGTGTTTAAAGGGTTGACATAAGAACCAGAGTTTAGTAAGGTTGATAGTAGACTTAGTAACAGTAGCTTATGTATGTTTCAAGTAGAATAGACCCAGCGACCGAAGCTGATATATGCTATGGGTCCTACAACATACCTAAATTAGGATTGTGGTAAGAGGGATATATTGGAAAAATTAACTTTTTTTTTTGTAGTATTTAGATGTAACTAAAATTGTTTTGGTAGCTTTTGAAACTGTCTAAAAGGTCACTTATCATATCTGACTTTACCACAGAGATTGAAATATATTATCATTATCATTATCTTTATTATTATTATTATTATTATTATTATTATTATTATTATTATTATTATTATTATTGATACTATTTCTGGTGTGGTCAGGAGAACTGACCTAGAGAATAATATGGAATGTGTCTGGATTGAGATCCCAACATTTGATCGCCAAAAACTGATAATTGGGAACATATATCTTGCTCCCCAAATAACAGTCGAAGCATTTAACAATTACTTTATATTTCTTGAAGGTGTGTTGGCTAGCTACCCCTATAGAATAATACTACTCGGAGATTTTAACTGCCCCAAAATTGATTGGAATTATCATCATTCTCAGAACATTTCGCATTACTACATTAAATTAAAAGCTACTCAACTTCTCGCTTCGACTAATATATTGGGATTAGAATAACTCAATGAAGCTGATAATGACACTAACCTCCTTGACCTCGTTTTTGCTAATTTTCGCCACCCCTCTATTACTCAAAGCTCTCAACCACTAGTCAATATTGATTTAGCTCATCCACCCTTATTGATTTCACTAGATGTACCTATTACGACTAAAATTAATAACACCTCTAAAACATATATTGACTATGCACACGGTGACTACCTTAATCTCTACAATGACCTGGCTACTGCAGATTGGACTTGTGTTTATTCTACTACGGATGTTAATTTGGCTGTAGATAATTTTACCAAGTTAGTCCAAAGGAAAATCAAAATGAATATTCCTCAAATTAATATTCTTAATTCATCCAAATATCCTAATTGGTTTTCTTCTACACTCAAATACTATATTAGGAAAAAAACCATTTTTTCAAAAAGTTTAAAATAACAAATAATAGTGTATTCTATTCACATTTTTCTCACTTTCGTAAATTAGTTAAAACTACTTTGATTATAGACAGAGCCAATTGGATGAACTCAATTGAAAATAGTATTAAATGCAAACCTAAAGATTTTTGGAAATTTGTTAAAAATAATCGTACGAATAAAGTTTTCCCATCCAACCTTGAAATTGATGGCAAATCTATAGCGGATCCTTTATTAATTGCTAATGAGTTTGGGACCTACTTTCATTCCGTTTATAATTCAGCTACTCCTGTTTTACCCTGCCCCGTTATTGAAACTAGCGCGCCCTTGTATCCATGCCACATTACACCCTTGGATGTTGCTAATGCTATTAAAAAATTGAGTTCTTCTAGATGTGCCGGGACAGATGGAATTCCAAGTTTTATTGTTAAAGGCTGTGCCAGCATTTTCAGCCCTTTGTTAGCCTATATCTTTAACATTAGCCTGTCAAATGAAACTTTTCCTCTTACATGGAAACAATCTGTTGTCATACCTATCTATAAAAAGGGGGTAAAAACAAATGTTTGTAATTATAGACCAATTTCTCTCTTAAACACTTTCTCCAAAGTATTCGAGAAAATCATACATGAGCATACTTTTCACCACCTTAAAAATAAATTTTCAGATAATCAACATGGCTTCATAAAAAATAAATCTACTGTAACTAATTTAGTAGAATTTCTTGGGCATGTTGCCCCTCAAGTCTCTGCCCAAGGTCAGGTTGATGCTATTTATTTTGACCAAAGTAAGGCATTTGACTTATGTCAGCATAATATTATTCTCGCTAAACTTGGTAATTTTGGACTTTCTCACTCATATGTAAATTGGTTCAGCAGTTATTTGCATGAAAGATCATTCATTATTAAAATTGATTCACACAGCTCAAATACATTTTTAGCACCCTGTGGCATACCACAGGGGTCTAATTTAGGTCCTCTTCTCTTTAATGTGTTTATTGATGACATTGGTAAATATTTGAACTCTTCTAGTTATTTACTCTTTGCTGATGATGTAAAATTATTTAAAACTATCAATTCAATAGCAGATTGTATAGATTTACAAAATGATGTAAATGGTATTCTACAATGGTCTTTGGAAAATGGAATGTCTATCAATAAATCTAAGACCAAATCTATATCTTTCACTAGGAAAACTAATCCTTTCTTTTTTACTTATACATTGGGCAGTGATAACATAGTTCGCACCCTTTGTATTAATGATCTTGGTGTCCTCCTGGATAACAAACTTTATTTCCACTATCATGTTGACCATGTCATTTCCCAGTCATTGAAACTACTTGGGCTTATTAAATTTATTACTTCATCATTTAAGAAAATTGACTGTTTTTTATGTCTGTATTATGCCCTGGTTAGATCTAAGTTAGAATATGCTACTGTTGCTTGGAATTCAATTACCTTAACTGACTCTCTTAGGTTAGAAAACGTTCAAAGAAAATTTGTTGCTGCATGCTATGATAAATACTTTAGTAACCGGATTTATTATGATTATGATAGAATTCGAAACCTATTAGGGCTCCAAACTCTCTTCTCGCGTAGACTTTATTGTGATGCCCTTTTTGTTTTTAATATTTTCAATAACATAATTTCTTGTAAATTTGCCCTTGATCATGTAGGCGTTCTTATCCCTTCTCGGGCTTCTCGTAATCAAAAATTATTTTTTCTTAATAGCTCTTACAAGGTAAGCCCTATAGGTCGTTGTATCCATAGTGCCAATTCTATATTTGTCGAATTCGACTTTTATCATAAAAGGAAAGCTAAACTCAGAGAGTTATTTAAGGATATCCCATATATCAATAATTTATCTTGTAGAGGTTCTGCCTATATTATTTAATACTATTTAAGTTTACATTGTTTAAGTTTACAATATTCTGATCTATTTTTTGCATAATGTTACTGCTTTTAACCACTATTTGGTTATTTATTTTTAAGGTTACTTTTTATTCTTATCATTATTAACTACTTTTTTGTCTCGTGGTTGTTTATCGGTATATGGCATTATTTGGCCATTTTTTGTCTATCATGTTTTCTTATGTAAATGTATGTATTGTAGGGTATGTACTTGTGTGCTTTTCAGTGCTGGCCTGTTATAGGTCTTACGACTGTTGGTCGGCACTATAATAAAGGAAATTGAAATTGAAATTGAAATTGAAATTATTATTATTATTAGCACCGCGTCTTACTAAACCGTTCGGGTTATATTAAAAGTAGTCATAAATACTTCTTAGCATGGGCTTTGATTATTTTTATTGTAATTAGATTTAATTAACCATGCTGGTATTTTTGTTGCAATTAGACTTAATATCCATTGCTTCTGTGTGTGTTGCCAGAATACTTACAAACCTGGGTTTGGTGTAGGATTTTAGTCAAGACCTAATAAATTATACTAATCTTGGAATTCTCTGGTGTCAGATTTAATAACTGATGCTAATGGGTGCTGCTTGTATTTGTGACTTCCAATACTAAGTTTATAGATATTTATGTAGGTATTATATGACCTGTACTGGTATTTGTAAGTGTATTCAGGAGACCTCGTGTCTGGGTGTAAGTTGTCAGAAGATTTAAACATTGATGAACAAAATAACCGATGTTTTATTATGTACAGTACATAATTATCACCTTTATTTATCATATTGAAACGGGTGTGTTTTTGCTGTCAAGAGAGTTTAGAACAAGTGACGGATTGAATGAGCAAGATACCAAACAGTGTGTGTTTGTTACCATGTAAGCTAATTACTATAGTTATTTTGTTTCCATAAGACTTAACCAGCCGTATCTTCTATATGTTTTATTTGTATGGATAATAATCGGTGTTCAAGGGGGTTCCCAAGATATATACTGTACTGTTGTAAGTGTATGTTTGTATGGCTGAATTTATGATCCCTTTTATGTGGGATGGGAATACCTATTAATCATTACTAGCAGGCCTACGTGATGCTCACGTGTTTGCGGGAGATCCAATAACCAGTGATAATGCGGGAATAGGTGATCTTATAGCCAGTGATAATGTGTGAACAGGAGATCTAATATCCAGTGATAATGTTTTAACAGGATATATTATAGCCAGGGCAGATGTGTCAACAGGAGATTTTATAGCATGCACCCATGTTCTGAAAATTGAAAAATGACACCTGGACACGGGAATCGATCCCGGGACCTTTGGCTTAGTACGCAAATGCTCTAACCACTAAGCTATCCAGGATTCGTCCCGTGCCCAGGGTTGCATATTTAAGAATCAAATATCCAAAGATATTATTTATGCTTTTAGTGAGGATTACTCCATCTAGATATTATATTCTGAAAATTGAAAAATGCACGGGACGAATCCTGGATAGCTCGGTGGTTAGAGCATTGGCGTACTAAGCCAAAGGTCCCGGGTTCGATTCCCGTGTCCAGGTGTCATTTCTCAATTTTCAGAATATGATATCTAGATGGAGTAATCCTCACTAAAAGCATAAATAATAGCTTTGGCTATTTAATGCACTCATGTGTTTTAAAAATATATTTTATCTGGTGCTCATGTGCTTTCAGGAGGTTTTATAGCATGCACTTATGTGTTACCAGGAGATATTTTAGTGGGCTCTCATGTGTTATTAGGATATATTACATCCTGTGCTCATCCGTTACCTGGAAAAGCATGCCACCCTACATTGAGGAGGTTGGCCATGATCCTGGAGACTCAGCATCTGGTGCGTCGGCCGGTGGTGACGTTGCTGCCCCTGTAACGGACTCCCCCTCTCCCTCACCCACACCGCCCAGCACTCCATCCCCCGTGATGGCTCAGTGGCACGAGGACCCCACGCCTCCACTCCTCTCTGACTACCTACCCACTGACCATGATCTACCCAGGATTCTGGTGAGCATAGCCTTAGCGCACGTCTAGCGACCAGGATTGGAACTATAGATATTGGTACTGTTGGCTGGTACTCTAACAATTAACTACTCATTTCACTAGTAATCTCCTAATGATTTCACAACAATTATCCGAGTGACCAAAGAAAGTGAAGCTTCATTGACATATTGCAACACATCCTTTAATGAACAACCAAAAGATTCTCCACCGGCTCCTTTTATATTTCACATCTGTGAATACCCAGCTGCATCATTTAATGCCTTCCGGACAACTTTTTCACAGTCTTTCAACACATTGTCAAACAATTACTCTTTAATAAGCGCCCTTATTTAAGGTCCCAACCAAAATGCCTTATTTTATTGTACTGACATTGATAGCTGGAAACCTTTCACGAATATACATAATCGTGTCACATTCCCGGTTTAAAGCCTTCGCAAAACTTTTAATCAAACTGAGTAAACTTCACTTTCTTATGATCGATTATCTGTTCACTTTGAACATTCTTCTTTACAGATGGTCGACCTTCACTTTATAATGTTAACTTTTGGCTTGGAAATATCTTCCGTAATTTTTTTTAATTGTGTACTCCAGTCCACGTATCAAAGCTATTATCCTTAAATAGCCATACATATTCCATTGGTACTGTGAATAACCAACATCTTCTAAAATAATAATAATATTTAGCACCACGTCTTACTACCCGTTCGGGTTATACACTTAAGTACTAATTACGCTAATGTATTAGGAAAATGGGAGGGTTGAAGTTAGAAGAAGTGAACCCGCATTTGCGTGGAGGGAGAGTGGAAAACCATTTATGAAAAACCACCCCCAGTTCACCCGACCGAGATTCGAACCTCGATCTCCCCATCCTCGGCGGTCGAGCTCAACACGACTACCGCGTTAGCCAACTACGCCACCGAGGCGGGTAACATCTTCTAAAAGTGTTTTCATATTTTCATTCAACTCCTTCACATGCGCGGCCTAAACAATTCGGACAGACGTCAGTTTGTTGACTTCCATCATGAAGAAGTACAGCTTTGTAACTGGTTTTGGACCAATCTAAAAGAGAGTTGATATAATTGGATCTTGCTAGATTTATTGAGAACACTCATAAGTCATGGATATCGTTGAAACATATAAAATCCTTAACCCGAGAAAATTAAGATACAAAATCTTTATTTTGGCTTCCAACAAATTATATTCCTGTGATTTACAAGAAAGTAGTTCTGCTACTCAGGTTCCAGTTTATCACCAAATCCTTACACGTTGATTGTGTCTCTATGTAAGGCGTTTACATGAGACTACTGTGAAATTATTATTCAAATTCTTTGGACATAATCTGTTGAGGCGCATTTCTAGGTATCTCCAAATTCCAAGTGTAGTTTTTTGTTTGTTTTGTTTTGTTTATATCATCATCCCCGCATGGTATTACATGTTCAAGATGTACGTATTACAAGTGAGGATCTTCGGAGGTTTCGGAATTAATACTCCCGATAAGGAACTGACTGAATTGCTGATGGAAGATATGATATTTAACAGAGTTTTGTTCTTTGTAATCAGAGACTAAGGTGAAAGTAGCCAGGGCCGCACCCAGGGTTTTGAGCTGAGTGAGGGGGGCTTTTTACATATAGTTTTCATAATTGCAGCAATATATATTTCAATTACTGTCATATTTCAAAATTTGATTGGAAGTAGGGGAATAGGAAAGATAGAATCAGCGATGGCCCCTAAAAGCGGGGTTCCGGAGGTTTCTCTCCGAGGAAAATTTTGATTTCAAAGGATGCAAATGGTAATATTTAAGATAATTTGTACCAAAATTGGATCCTTGGTCTCCCCTTTGTCACTGTGTACGCCACTGATTAACAGGTCTGTGTTTACACATCCTTATTCACAGCCAGGATTTGCAGTTGGTGGGTGTGGGGGCATATGATAATAGGCGCTTCCCCTCTTCCTGATACAATAGTGTTTATATATTTGCTCTAAAATAATAATTTCAATTAATGTACCCACTTCAAACTTCTATGTACAAAGAATAAATATTTTAACCATTTCTAGAAAAGATTACAGTATCACAGGTCCAGTTTTCCTTTAAGTGCAAATTCACAGTAAAATTAAAAATCAACAGAAAGAAGTATTCTTTTAAAATCCCTAATTACTGCACAAATTTTATCTCTTTTATATTAAATATAATTAAACAAAATATAGTTGATTAATTGACGGAACATAATGCTAATCATATTTTTGTAGTATCTTTAATTTTCTGGGGGAGGACCTTCAGCTGGGGGGGCTTCAAAGTCCACATTTATACATAGCATTTTTATGCTCATCATGGTGGCTTGCCCTTGATGGCGTTATGATGTTACTCTGTTCCTTTTGACCATCGGTATTCAAAGATTACACTTGTAATATAGCTCAATATTTACGATAATATTTTTATTTATAGGTATATATCCATGCGTGTGATCTTGTTATATTCATTCATTCGTTCATTGAAATTGACAGATCGAGAGATACGCTATAAAATTTTAAATGGAGTTTTGGAGCACCTTTAAAAAAAAGGTCAATATTGATAACGTTTGATTATTTAAATTACTAGTGTAATATATATGTATTAATAATAATTTCTAGCATAAGTAACAGCTGAATAGCAATGACTTGACAGGGAATATGTGCAAGTAGACCTAGTAGCTTTTCCAAGCTGTCAGATAGTCTAATTCGTAGGAAAAATAGGGAATGGTTATGGTTCCACTGGTGAAATTTTATAGAAATCTAACACTTTAGTCTGATGTTATAATGCTAATGCTAATTTTAGTCGAACCTAGGCTATAGGGATGTATTTAGATGAATTTTATAATTTGTTTAAGTCTGGGAAACCTTTATACAATTAATTTGAAAGGTGCCGTATGAGACCGCTTCATTAATATGTTTTCTCTGTTGTGGTGTCAGATTCATATTATTCGAAAAATTTATCATTTTTATTTAAAGAAGGGAACAATTTAGTTAAAATCTTATTCTCAATCTCATTTTATTTTATATATGAAATGAACATTGTCAGGAGAAACACAAGAATAAGGTTACTTCAGTTGTAATAAGATATCTAATGTAGAGTCGTATAAACAGGGTCAGCGATGAATGGGTGCTGAAGGAATGCGGTTTGGAAGGGAATCCAATAGGTCAATGTGACAAGGGATTCTTATGTTGGTTTGAGCATGTTGAGAGGATGAGTGTGGATCAAATTAGAAAGAGAATTAAGACACTTTCCTAATCTATCAATGTTTATTGTTGTTTTATTTGAGATCCCGAAATGAGTATCGTTTCACTATCAGTTGAGTCAGATGGGTATTCAAGGCACCCATTTCAATGCATCTAGGATTCCCCTGATTTACTCAAGTATGTTTACATTTGTAACAAAATATAATTATATATATTTTATATATGGGTTCTTAGGATTTTAAATAGGACTATTAGATATGTGGGGGTAGGGAAAGAATTATACTTGCAAGAATATTAACTGAAATAATGGATTTCTTGAGCTATTCTGTAAGCTAATTTTGCTCCATATTGAATACATGTAGATTAAAGATTCTGAAACATTTGAAAATATTAACGGCAGGCATAAACTGCATTATAATAACTACCAGGTCCTCTGTCCGGACGAAAAAATCTTGAAACACAGAAGACCTAGGAAGCAGAAATGTTACAGGCTGACAGCCTCTGGCCCATAAATATACAGGAATATCTTATGACGGAAAATTCCAAAGGGAACCTCAAATTGGGGGTATTTCCAAAAAACCAAAGTTTAAAAAATCTTGAAGTTCAGAAAATTAAGAAGCCGAAATTTTGCAGATAGGTAACTCCTAACCCAAAAAGGCGCAGTACTACTTGGTGACAGAAAATTCTAATGGGGGCCTCAAAGTGAGGGTATTTCCAGAAAATCAAAGTTTAAAAAATCTTGAAATTAAAAAACTAAGAAGACTAAATTTTGCAAACAGATAGCCCCCAACCCAAAAGTGCGCAGTAGGCCTAATATTTGGTGACGGAAAATTCCCAAGAGGCCCCCCAAAATGGGAGGATGGGAGCTGTTTCAAGAAAAACAAATTTGAAATATTCTCAAAGCTTAGAGGACCTAAGAAGCTTTTGAAGGCAGGTAGCCCCCAACCAAAAGGGGTGCAGGAATACTTTATGACCAAAAAATCCCATTGGGGTCCCCAAAAAACCGATAAGTAGATACAATATTTTTTGTTTATTATGAAATCTTCTTATTGAGGAACAGTTTCTCACTTACTTTGGAGTAAGTATTTTATCAACTGTAGTCTTCCTTGTAATGTTCTACCCATATTTTGAGATTACTCACATTCGCAATCGTTGTCCAACATATGCCAATGGGACATATTACACGGCCAGAAATGAAGCCGTTAATTTTTAAACGGGTATTAAGCTGATGATTAAATAATTGCAAAATATTTAAATTATATTTTTAGCAACATACTAGAATTAAATCCATAAAATAGTTAATTATTGCACCAAATTCATATACATTGATTATGTTGTTGATAAGTAAAATGGAATATAGGCCTACGATGAGTGTATAATTAATGTGAGATTAACATGTGAGGATCTAAGGAAAAAAATAGTTAATAAACTAGTTTTTTATACACATTAGGCCTATTACTTGCTATATTCTATGATGCTAAAAAATAATATACCATTCGGATAGGGCTATTCTGAGTTCATGGTAGCTGACCTATTTCAACTTTTTAATGGTAAGAAATTAATGCTATAAATTGATCTTATGTTGAGGGCTAACAATAAGTTGTCTTTTCAGAGAGAGGTGAGTGGGACCGATGATTTAGTATCAGTGCGCTCACTACGTCTGCGGGTCATCTCCAGTGATATAAGTCTTCAGAGGCTGTCCTTATACATTCCACACCTCACCTCACTGGACCTAGATGGGAGCTCTATCAACTCGCTTAGGTACAATAATAACACTCCATTGTACAGAAGGAGCCACTTTACATGCCGTAAAATATCGTGTTTACAGGTTACCTGGTGGTCTAGGGGTAAGGTGTCAGACTTCTGTGCTGGGGGTCCGGGGTTCAATCCTCGGTCCCGGCACAGATTTATCTGATTACCAAACCCTTCCTTCACCTCTGACGAGATGTGTATTAATCACAACTTGTGAATGTGAGGAATGCCAGGCCTCCACCGTGGTTCGGATTCCACGTTAAACTGTAGGTCCTCCATTTCATCTCCCAATCACTCTACCATTGCACATTAGCGAAAGTGCTTATAACCCGAACGGGTAGTAAGACGCGGTGCTAATAATAATAATAATAATAAATATCGTGAGGGCGGGAATAAAAGTATGGAGGAACATTTCCTCACTCTGTTAGATAGGAGCAGATACCTGAATGTGCCCATGACTGACTCAAGAGCTGGTTAACATGGCTCTGGGTCAATTTCCACTTCGAGTTCGGGTACCCAGAAGCCCGAGAGTAAACCCGGATGTTTCTTCACTGGCGCCAGCCGGGCAGGCTCATAAATATTGTGTAGGAACAGGGGTTCGAGATTTTTTAAATGGTGTGGAGCAGTGAGGGAGAGAGAACCCTTACACCATTATACATTAGGAACTAAATTAATATCTTATGAGACCCAAATATTATCTGACCACGTGGTGTAGTGTTCAGCGCATCTGGCTACGAACCTAAGAGTCCCAGGTTCAATTCCCGGCTCATACCTTGGGTATCTTTCCCTAAGGGGGAATTAACCCAACGGTTGCTTTGAGTTGGTAAATTAGGCTTAAATCTAGGTTTAAAACTTCCATTGGCTCACACCTCCATATTCAATGGCATCACACTATCTCATATGTGGGTACGACGTATAGAAAACCTCCTATGGTGTATCCTGGGCAGAGCGGCTCATAGTCTACATACAGGCAACCGAACTGAATGTCATGTCCTTCCCGGTCAGTAATGCCATACGATAAAAAACAAAAGGAAAACAAATACTCAGCTGACATCTTTGTACCTTCCATAGCTCACTTTAATTGTACTTTATGACATATTTATCAACTCGTTCAGATAAAAGACTAACACTCAATTAAGCCTCTATAGCGTAACATCTTACATGACACATGTTTTAATATGTTGACCTCATGCCTCCCATATGTCACTTCAATTCTCCTATTTATCAAAAGTGCCAACTTAATTTTCAAAGGCACTACAAGTTAATTTTGGACCTAGCCCTATTCCTCCCTAAAACGTTAAAAAACTCCCTTGTTACCTTTATGTAGGGTGATAAGAGACTAAAAAAAAGACAGTGTTTTTGTTGTTTTTTATATTTAAAAAAATTTTGTCAAAATAATTTAAATATTACTTCGGTAAAAATAATTTAATTTTTTATTTTTGCATTGTGAGCTCAAAATTTATTGAATCGTCATCAAGGGTGACCTGAAATTTAATGACAAATTTTTCTCTTCGCTTTAAAAGTTTATCATCAAATGATGACACTATGCTCACGAAAGATATTTAACTGATATTATTATTATTATTATTATTATTATTATTATTATTATTATTATTATTATTATTATTATTATTAGCACCGCGTCTTATTACACGTACGGGCTGTACGCACTTACGCTAATGTGCAATGGTATGGTGATTGTGAGAAGAAATGGAGGACCTACAGTTTAACGTGGAATCCGAACCACGGTGGAGGCCTGGCATTCCTCACATTCACAAGTTGTGATTAATACACATCTTGTCAGAGGTGAAGGAAAGGTTTGGCAATCAGATAAATCTGTGCCGGGACCGAGGATTGAACCCCGGAATCTCAGCACAGAAGTCTGACTCCTTACCCCTAAACCACCAGGTCACCTATTTAACTGTTGATATCACCACGTGAAGAAAATAACTAACCTCTATTTTTATAATGGAACAATGTTTGATTTATTTTGCCCAAATAATGTTTTACCATAGAAAGTGCAAAAAACTGGCCTTTTCTCATGTCACCTTCCATCCTACCTTACATATACCAAATTGATGCTAGAGACAATAAGCAGTCATAATCTAACAAGGCAATACAAACACAGCCTTAACAATAATAAGTGTATTAGACACGACGACGATTTTTAACGATAGAAACTGACGTGATTAGTACAATTAACATAGAAAAATAAAGCTAACATTTTTTAACATTTAGCACCGCGTCTTACTACCCATTCGGGTTATACGCCTAAGTACTAATTACGATAATGGATTAGGAATTGGGAGGGTTGAATTTAGAGAAAGTGAAGCCCTCATTTGCGTGGAGGGAGAGTGGAAACCATTTAGGAAAAACCACCACCACCAGTTCACCCGATCGAGATTCGAACCTCGATCTCCCCTTCCTCAGCGGTCGAGCTCAACACGACTAGCGCGTTAGCCAACTACGCCATCAAGGCGGGTAGAAAATAAAGCTAAACTTTTAAATTGCATTATAGGTTTTATGAACCACGCTCTTACCTGGCAATGTTTACATTCAAGACTTACCAAGATAGGTATTGTGCAGCCATTTTATCGAAATACATCTTAAGATATTTTGTGTGAATAACATTGTGTTTTATTATTGATACTATTATTGTATTCACCCCGCTCTGCATAGGCAATGCAAAATATCGCGAGTGATAAGTAGGAGACAGGGGATTAAATCCTGGTATAGTTACCTGAGGATGTTTTCCCCCTACTCGGCTGATGCGAATGCGTGTGCACTTCCTTAAACAATTACTTAACTCTTCTATATTTTTTTATATGATTGTGCATCTGGGCTACATCACTCGTAACCCAGTTTGTGGAAAGATTATCCAGTACTAATGTACCGTTGTCCAGGGGACGCCCGAATGTACTTATCGTACATCCTTTCCGTGGAGGCTCTTTCCATGTCCTGATGAGATGAGGTGATGGTGATAGTAAATATGAAGATGTGGTAACAGTAGAAACACTTAACCTAACTTAAGCCTAATTAACCAAACCCTGGTGACCAATGGGATACTTCCCCTTTCGGGAAAAATACCCAAGGTACCAGCCGGGAACGAGCACAGGACACCTTTTCTTGTAGACAGGTGCACTAACCACCATAGGTTCGGTTATCTATAAATTATACGCTTGGTTATAAAATAATAAGTTGTTTGTAAGCTTTGTGTTAAACGCTCATTACAATTTGACCTTCCAAGAGGGCATTAGTTAACATTCCTTACTGCTGTCAATATGTTGATTCAGACATGCTTAGCACTGAAGGGTTATATTTTAAACAATACTGGGCTCTGCAAGACTGGAAGGGTTGAAGTTGAACTACATGCACTGTGACTTCAAAATGCCCCCACACATAAATGGGGAGTACTATAGGTCCATAGTTGTTCTTAAAAATAAATTTGAACTATTTTTATAATTTAGTTAACATAATACACCCATGTTGACTTCGAGGATATTAGGGAAGATTGCTCGCCTCAGGACTTGATATTCGTGGATTTAAAACCCAGTTGAGGTCGACGGATTTTTCTTGAGCGATAAAAATCAGTGGCACAATTTTCTTCGGAAGAAAAATAAAGCCGTTGGTCCCATGTCGATTGTGGCATGTAAATGAACCCTGGAAGGTATGTGAAAATATGTTTCCCGAAAAATTGGTAGACATTTTCGCGCTTGCTCATTGAAATTGAATGTGGAAGTAAACTGGGCACCACCACTCTTCCTATTACATGGTATTACTACCAGATGGTGCAGGCACCACTAACCAGTGAAGGTCTGAGCGAATGCCCAGAACCGGATGGATAGAAATCACATCAAACCAACCTTCGTGTTGTTGACTTTAGAAGAAAAATATTATATTCATGTAAAATCAAAATAAAACAAGTTTCTAACAAGTCAATTTCTTAATGTTTAGCCAAATAAATCAAGCGTTGGTAAAAATATCATTTTTTTTCTAATTTTGTAATAAAATATAATCAGCTCATACTTTGCGATCCTTGTTAATTACTATTACTACATTAACCATAACATTATTGACTTTCCAACACAATTAAAACGAGACTGATGTGTTATATTTGGAATATCATTAAAGTGGGACATAATATAAGTTAAAATATATATTTTTTTAAATGCTTATTTAAAATTGTTTTAACTAAAGTCATTTATAATAATTTAACTAGGTGATCAGTGAACGTTAAATAATATACCGTGCCCATTTCATAGAAACAACCATGTTAATTTTTTAAGTTTTAAAATGGAAAGACCCGCCTCGGTGGCGTAGTTGGTTAACGTGTTGAGCTCTACCGCCGAGGACGGGGAGATAGAGGTTCGAATCTCGGTCGGGTGAATTGGGGTGGTTTTTCTTAAATGGTTTTCCACTCTCCCTCCACGCAAATGCGGGTTCACTTCATCTAAATTTAACCTTCCCAATTCCTAATTCACTAGCGTAATTAATACTTAAGCGTATAACCCAAACGGGTAGTAAGACGCGGTGCTAAATATTATTATTATTTTATTATTATTATTATTATTAAAATGGAAAGGACGTTGAGTAGAAAGAGAACAACACTAATGAGGGAACTAATGGGTTAGAAAAAGATGGTAAGAGATCATAAGCGCCTGTAAGCAATTTAAGGTGGGATGGAAAGGGGATGCGAGAAAAAGTCAGTGTTTTTACATTTTTTTATGGCAAAATAGTTCTTTGGAAAAAATAAACAACATATTGCTCCAGTACAAACATATAATTTAATTTTCTTCACATGGTGACCTCAAAATTTTCTTGAATATCTGTCAGGAGTGTTCTGGAATTTAATTACAACTTTTTCTCTTCATTTAAACTGTTAGTTTGTTAGATAATACCGCTACGCTCATGATAGATATTCAGGAACTGTTTATATCACCATGTGAAGAAAATTAAGCTCTTATATTAGTACTGAAGCAATATTTGATTTATTTTGACCAACATTTAAAAAAAAACAAAAACAGGAAATACTTTGACCTTTCACGCGTCCCTTACATCCCACCCTAGATCTTGGATGCTATATTGGCCCTTAACTGCTAATAATAGCCTATGCATGCCCTAATTATTTGAGAACTAAAGAAGGGGGTGTTATATTTACCTTCACAAGTATATTATGTTGAGAATACCCGCGTGTTACCTGTTGCAGGGACCTGGGCTGCAGCTTGATGTCTTTGCGAGTGCTGAAGGTGGGACAATGTGGGCTAGAAACGCTGGACGGAATGTTTGGGCTCTCCAGCCTGCGTGAACTGCACGCTCCTGGAACAGAGTTGATGACGTAGGACCATGCACTTCCCTACCTAGCATCAGGCTCATAGATCTGGCAAGGTGAGGGTACTAACTGTTCTTAATTACAACAGGCTCATAGGTCTGGTTCGATTCCCGTGTTCAGGTATCATTTTTTAATGTAAACAGTTTAGCAACACACAGGTTTTCAGAACTAGATCAGACGACAGAAAATTTAGATCAGTTTTAACATTAATGCTAAGCCGGAAGGCAATATACTACATTATGTTGTTGCTACAGGAACAATATCGAGGACATCAGTTACGTGGAGTTTCTGGCGATTTGTCAAGACCTGGAGGAACTTTGCCTCCAAGGGACACCCGCGGCTGCTCAGCCAAACTACCGCTTGACAGTATATCAGCTGCTCCCACAACTGCGAACCCTGGACGGGATCCCTCTCCCTAGCAACCTTATTGGAGATGGTAAGGCCCACTAGGTTATGAATGACATGAAGTTTTACAAGGAAACAATTTACATAAAGCACAGTACTATATTGTTTATCATATCTTACCACCCGCTTGGACTAGCTGGATGGATAAGTTGTATGTATGTATGTATGTATGTATGTATGTATGTATGTATGATGTATGCATGTATGTAATGTAGTATTTATGTATA